>JAHKKF010526299.1:0-25132 GCA_019740295.1 Labeo calbasu
TTAGTCTGTTTCTTTCTTATTCCGAGGTCACCTTAACCACCAGATCCAGTCCGTATCCAGATCAGATGGTCACTGCAGTCCTCCGGATCCAGTCCGTATTTGAGATTCATAAGCTAAATAAGCTTTCCATTGATGTATAGTTTTTAGGATAGGACAATATTTGGGATACAACTATTTGAAAATCTAAGGGTGCAAAAAAAAAAAAAAAAATCAAAATACTGAGAAAATCGTCTTTAAAGCTGTCCAAATGAAGTTCTTAGCAATGCATATTACTAATCAAAAATTAAGTCCTGATATATTTACGGTAGGAAATGTACAAAATATCTTCATGGAACATGATCTTTACTTAATATCCTAATGATTTTTGCCATAAAAAAAAATCTATAATTTTGACCCATATGTATATTGGCTATTGCTACAAATATACCCGTGCTATTTAAGACTGGTTTTGTAAATATCTTCTTTTAGACTATAAGGAAGTAAGTCATGCAAGTTTGGAACAACACAAGGGTGAGTAAACGATGACAGAATGCTTATTTTTAGGTGAAATATCCAGTTGGAAGTTTGTTCAAGTCACTAAACCCACATATGAGCAATGCTAACAGCGAGCACCGCTAACAACTTCCGATCTCAACAGCGTCTCCAAGGTTTCGGCAGCCCTCTTCATGGAGCTCTAGACATCAGCTGGTGGGCGTCTACTCAAGACAAGTTAAAAACAGCTTCTGCACTAACCAGCATCTTGTGCGCAAACTCTTTACATAAATGCTCAGTATCCATGGAGAAGCCATTATGCAATTGTGTTTCTTCCACCAGCGATTGGCTGCGTCTCCACCTGTCTGTTTCCCTTGATCACTTCCCAAACTTCTCACTTCATTTGTTTTTGTGTACACAAATTGCAATTTCTTTTTTCCTAAACACACACCTGTGGATTTAAGGGTAATAGTGTTGAAAGAACGCGGCAGATTTCTGCGTTTGCCTACAGCTCGTTTGGTGTGTGGATCTGCCGTTCGCCCACACATCTCTCTGACATGTTCCTGTCATCCTCCACCGCGGCGAGCATGTGCGTGGTCTGTGTTTGAGTCGTGACAGCCGTGTATTTCATCGTTTGCCCTCGTCTCTCTCAAAATTGCTCCTCTATTTCTCTCTATCCATAAATATGCAACACTCTTTGCTTGGTTTGCTGGTGTAAATTGTGTTAATGTTCCTCTGGTGTTCACTAAACGTGCAACGGAGTCAGACGTGAGAGGCTGGATGGGAAACGCAGGGTTTTTTTCAATTGTTTCTCAATGTGTAACACCTAAAATCAACATGAAATCAAAACATTTCTGCTCTTACTGAGTGTAATTCATCAGTGCATGTGTATTCTAATTAAAGAAAGAATGCACTTGTTTACCTCAAAAATGGCGTTTTTTGATCAATATCTTGAATTGCTCATAATTTTCAACTCTTTTTCTCCATCTGCTTGGCTTTCATTCTGTTATGGACGCCAATTTTCATGATCTAAAACCTATAGGAAATATATCAGCTTTGGATGTACAGTGGGTTCTTCTCATAATCTTCTCATAAACAAAATCACCTGATGTTTTTATTATCTCAATTGCTTTTCCTAGACAATTAAATGAAATAGAGATTTTGCATCTTAGATTTGTCTCTTGAGAAAAAGACAGCAATCTTATGTCTCTTAAAGATCTCAACATCTCAAACTGTGCTCAGATTTGCCAAGATACCAAAGATAGTAATTGTCTAAGATCTGAGCAATATGTTTCACATTAATTTTACAGTTCTATTCTCTCAGGCACTGTTCACACAGAATACAATAATAAGTTTTTCTGTGTTAACATGCACTAAATGTATATGCTTGACCATTGTGCTTCTCACAGAAGTTTTCAGGTTTTAAAAAACTTGTTTCTAAATCTGACATTATTTAATCACTGCCCTGTGTTTTATGTTTTTAAATGCAAAAATGTGTTTTGTATGAAGGACACTTCACTCTCAACTGTTGTCTCATTTGTGCCTACTTTTACCCTCAGGAAATTTTAGGAGAAACATCAAAGACAGTCAGTGTGAAATGCTTTTCACAACCCATTTTACAGTACTTTCCATAATTTGACTTCGCCCCTGATTTTACAACCGATTACCAAACATATAAATATTCACAAAATAATAGGATGAAACTTGACTTTATCCATCCACCCATCAATTTCGCAACTCATTTTATATCCATAATTTGACAAATTCCGAAATAAGCAACTAAATATTCACAAAATGTAGGATTGAACTTGATTTTATCCATCTGTCCATGGATAACCCATTTTACTTTCGTAATCTGACAAATTTTCAAACAAAACAACTAAATATTCACAAAATGTAGAATGGAACATTATTGAATTTAATTTTATTTCCATAATTCTACAAATTTCCAAACTAAACTTGATTTTAACTTGATTTTATCCATCTGCCCATAAATTTCGCATTTTTAGTTTCATAATTTGACAAATTCTCAAATAAAACAACTAAATATTCATAAAATATATGATGAAACTTGAGTTTATCCATCCACCCATTGATTTCGCAACTTATTTTATACAAACAAATTCCGAAATAAACAACTAAATATTCCCAAAATGTAGGACTGAACTTGATTTTATCCATCCACCCATCAATTTCGCAACCTGATTTACTTCCATAATTTAACAAATTTGCAAATCAAACAACTATATATTTACGAAATGTAGGATGGAACTTAATTTTTTTCTGTCCACCCATCGATTTCACAACCCATTTAACTTGGAAATTTGTCAAATTATGGATATTCTATTCAAATTATGGCAAATTTCCAAACAAAACAACTAAATATAAACAAATATAGGTTAAAACTCGACTTTAACCAAATATTCATGAAATGTAGGATGGAACTTGATTTTTTTCTGTTTACCCATCTATTTTGCATCCCATTTTAAATCCACAATCTGACAAATTTCCAAATAAAACAACTAAATATTCACGAAATGTAGGATGAAACTTGATATTATCCATCTGCAAATTGATTCTGCAATCAATTTTACTTACATAATGCAACAAATTATTAAATATAAACAAAATATAGGATGAAACTTGATTTTATGTATCTACCCTTTGATTTCGCAACTCATTTTACTTCCATAATTTCACAAATTGCAAAAATAAGCAATTATAGGATTGATTAATTATAGCAATTACAGGATCAATTAATAGGATTGTACATTATTTTATCCAACTCCCCATCAATTTTCGCAAATTTATATCCATATGTTTTTATCCAGATAAAACAATTAAATATTCACAAAATGTAGAATGGAACCTTTATTTTTCTGTCTGCCCATTGATTTCGCAACCCATTTTACTTTCATAATTTTGACAAATTTTCAAACAAAAAAACCCTTAAATATTCACAAAATGAAGGACGGAGCTTGTTTTTACCCATTCATCTATTGATTTTGCAACCAATTTTACTTTAATAATTTGACTAGTTTCCAATAAAACAACAAAATATTCTTGATTTTGAGAATATCTTGATTTTTTCTGTCTGCTTATCGATTTCACAACTCATTTTACTTCCATAATTTGACAAATTTTCAAACAACTAAATATGCACAAAATGTAGGATGAAACTTGACTTTATATATATGCCCATCGATTTCACAACTCATTTTATATCCATAATTTGACAAATTCTGAAAGAAGCAACTAAATGTTCACAAAATGTAGCATGGAAATTTTATTTTTTCTGTCCACCCGTCAATTTTGCAATCCATTTTACTTCCATAATTTAAAAAAATTCCAAACAAAACATCTAAATATGCACAAAAAGTAGGATAAAACTGGACTTTATCCATCTTCCTATTAATTTCGCAACTCATTTTGAATCCATAATTTGACAAATTTCCAAGCAAAACAACTAAATATTCACAAAATGTAGGATTGAAGTTCATTTTATCCATCTGCCAACTGATTCTGCAATCAATTTTACTTCCATAATTCAACAAATTTCCAAACAAAACAACTAAATGTAAACAAAACACAGGATGAAACTTGACTTTATGCATCCACCTATCAATTACTCAACTTCATTAAATATTCACAAAATGTAGGATTGAACATCATTTTATCCAACTCCCCATCAATTTAGCAAATTTATATCTATAATTTGACAAATATTTGAACAAAACAACTAAATATTCATGAAATGCATTTGTCTATTTATACTTTACTATAATAATTTGACTAATTTCCAAATTAAAATTAAATATTCACAAATAGTAGGATGGATCTTGATTTGTTTCTGTCTGCTTATCGATTTCACAAGCCATTTTTAATTCCATAATTTGACAAATTTCCAGACAAAACAACTAAATATTCACAAGTGTAGGACAGAACTTGTTTTCAACCACCCACTGATTTCGCAACTGATTTTATTTTAATAATTTGACAAATTTCCAACTTAACCCTTTAACTGTCACTCCCATTTTTGAACACAGACATAAAAATGCACTAGACTTAAATTTTTATAATTCATGAATGAAACCATTTTGTGATATGATTTTGATGTACATTTTCCGTTGTAATGCAATGTCTGATTTTAAAATGCCTTTCAGAGGATGAATTTTGAGATTTTAAGTTTTGCACTGATATATAATTTCTTATGATTTCTAAAATGTGATAGGAAAAAAAAAACGAAGAAAGTTTTTTGTGACAAAGGTCAGAACTCATGTTATGATGTAGTTTTTTTTAAGCTGCACTCTTGACATATATTAATCTATTATTTTTTCTACATCATTTGTAACACAAAAATATGGTAAAAACATCTATTTAGGAATCTTAGACCTTTCCAACGATGTATAGTTTGTCATGATTAGATTAGGATTTATTTGTAATATGGTAAGGTAAACTTACAGAGGGGACGGTGACAGTTAAAGGGTTAAATAACAAAATATTTACAAATGTAGGACGGAACTTGTTTTATCCATCCATTTACTGATTTCGCATATCAGTATTTTATATCCATAATTTGACAAATTTCCAAAGAAAACAACTAAATATTCACAAAATGTAGAATGTAACATTATTTTATCCATCTTGCCCTCAATTGCAATTTTATATCAATAATTTGGCAAATTTATTTTGTAGGACAGAACTTGTTTTTTTCCATCCACCCATTGATTTTACAACCTTTACTTTAATAATTTGACAAATTTCCAAATAGTAAAACTAAAATATTCACAAAATGTAAGATGTAATTGGACCTTATCCTGCGTCCATCCATTTCGCAACCCATTTCACTTCCATAATTTGACAAATTTCCAAACAAAACAACAAAATATTCACAAAATGTGGGATGGAATGTGATTTCATCAATCCATCCATCAACCGAGTTGTGAAAAGTGAATGTTAAAAACCAGAATGGCGTCAGATGGCTGGCGTTTAAAACGAAGCATTTTGGAAGTCAGCTGAAAGGAAAAGTTGTTTTGGGAACAAAGTAAGTGATTTCATTTTGGTAAAAGGTTATGAACACCCTTTCTGATTTGGAATAATGTGCAGAGATAAATTGTGCAGGAAGTGTATTAAGAAAGTAATAGCATCAATTTCAATCTCCATTATGTTTCCTGAGTTATGAAAGAGCGACCTCTGAGCAATAAAGCTTTCCTCTGGGTGCATCCATCCAGGTTATTTTCTACTCGTGATGTGCGTCAGCGAGGACAGGTGTAGTGCCCTGGATGACCGTCATGAGATGAAAGCCATTCGTCACAAACTAAAAGAGGATGTGTGTTTTCCACCAATTTCCGTTTATTAGCATCAACTTTATTCTCTTTCAACAAAAGACAGACGAAAACTCTGATTCATTTCGGATGCTGGTAGCACTGTTGAAGGGTTACAATTTGGGTCATTGTAAATGAATCAGAAGAACTCAAGAGTCAATTTACGGCAAAAAAGGTGGTGCAACATCGCAACAATTGTCTTATTTTGTCGAGTCCGAAAACACACACACGCTCACACATTATTTCTTGAACCGAACAATGCTTTTTTTTTGTATTTTTTGCTAGAAAAACCCTACAGAACATTAGATTTGTGCAAAGACAAAATCAGATCACACAATATAACAAAAACAAGTTATTTAAAGAAAGAAACGAAACCGATTCTATCGTAGAATTACTATCGGAACTGCCTTTTTAAGCAAAGTGAACTCATTCTCTCAACTTATAAATCAAGAGACTCCAAGAAACATGTCAGTTTCCTTCTTTTATATACAGGTTTACATCTATTTACACTGTACATTTATGCCAAAATAAATCATCAGTATGTCAAATCATATTGTGCACACCACAGAGATGCTGAGAAACGGCAGGGGTCTTGGTCAAAACTCCCCAGGTAACATTAATTTTTTACAAGCACACACACAAGTTCACACAACGTCTTTAGATGGGTCGTCGTCACACACGTTAGAGTTCATTTCCAACTCCGTCGCTCCACATTCAGATGTCCGTAACGTCTCTGTGACGACAGACGGGACCGTTCCAATGCTGGTTGTTTCAAACCTGGTTTGGCATTTTGTTTCGTAAGGTCAAAACATCTGCAACCAACAGCTAAGAAAAACGAATTCGAACGCAAATTTGTGGATACGACAGTAAAACAGACAAGCTCACATTAGCCGCCTCACCGCGGTGAGTCTCACAACTAGACGAGACAAAACAAAGCATGCCGCTTCGCCGGTGCATGTATTTCATTTTCACGTCAGGTGCTCGTCGTTTTCAACTCGCAAAGCAAAACTCGCTCAGATTTGGACTGTAAACACAGGACCGTCGAAACCTGGAAAGGTTCTTCAGTGAAAGAGAAAAAACTAAGCAAGATATTTGATGTTAATAGTATAGAGTTAAACTCCTTTGACAATATTAGGAGCATAATGAGACCCTTTTTAATTTAGCCATCTTCCAGTTTTTGTTGTTACTAAAAAAAAAAAAAAGTTAAAAAAAATATATAAAAAAAAAAACAAACAACCAAAAGAATATATATATTGAATATATGAATATATATGATGAATACATATATATATAAAACCAATAATAATAATAAATAAANATTAGGAGCATAATGAGACCCTTTTTAATTTAGCCATCTTCCAGTTTTTGTTGTTACTAAAAAAAAAAAAAAGTTAAAAAAAATATATAAAAAAAAAACAAACAACCAAAAGAATATATATATTGAATATATGAATATATATGATGAATACATATATATATAAAACCAATAATAATAATAAATAAAAACTAATATTCATACATATTCCTCCTCTTCTTATTCTTAATAATAATAATAATAATAAAGTACTTTAGCTTTAGCTTAACTTTCAGTTTTTGTTATTATAAAATTGATTAAATAAATAAAAATATATTCAAAATAATAATAAAACCAATATGAATAAATATTTACATATTCTTCTTCTTCTTAATAATAATAATAATAATAATACAAATAAATAAATAAATAAATAATAAGAAGAAATGTTGCCATCTTCCATCTTCCAGTTTTTGTTATTATAAATAGTAAATAAATGAAAATTATTTTGAATAATAATAATAATAATAATAATAATAATAATAATAATAAATACTTAAAGATTAAATATTAAAATTTATTCCTAATAACAATAATAATAAGAAAAACTAATATTAATAAAAATTACGTTTTATATCTTCTTTTTCTGATAATAATAATAATAATAATAATAATAACAAGACTATATTTAATATTTTACCTGACGACTTCAGTATAAGTTAACAACATTTGTGGCATAATTTGGCCAAATCATCCATATGTTATTACTATTATTATTATTATTATTATTATTATTATTATTAATTATAAATAAATAAATAAATACATATTTGAATTTAGTATTAATAATTACAGTTACATTTAAACTTCAACAACTTCAAAACATAACTTGACACATTTGAGATTTAAAAATGTGCTTGGATTTTTATTAAAAGCAATTGAACTTTATATTATTAATTCATTCTTTATTTATTAATTAAAACATCTTCTAAATTGTCCTTTCTAAGGTGGGACTACTGTTTAAGGTGGATGAATATCTGGTTATAAAATAAAATAAAATAAAATAAAATAAAATAAAATAAAATAAAATATCTCCATTGTAAATCTGGACATTATGCCACAAATGCTGTCAAAAGACATTAAAAAAAGTAAAAAAAAAAGTGTCTGTGCTGCCTTAAAGTTTTAAGTTTAGTCAATGTGAAATGTTAAGTTGTACTACGTGCCAACTTGAATATTTGAGATGAGAAAACTTAAACTTTTAAGGCAGCACAAACACTTACTTTTTTAAGTTGAAACAACTTTTATTTTATTTTAGAGTGTATGTGATCCAGAACATTTTTTAAATGACATATTACATGAAGCAGAATTTGGACCAATAAGATCGCACTGTGGGCGGGGCCACTCAACATAAATTCGGACATGTAACAGAAAACTTGCATCGTTTGATGCTTAGTCGAGTCACAAATTCAACTACGAGTTCAAGCGACGGTCCTGCTCACAAGTCCAAATAAACGAATCCATACACATTTTCATCCGTCCTCTCCGTTTTCACTTTAGTTACTTCTTTTGAACCGACTGAGAAACACAGTACACAGTAAGTTTTTCTGAAGTGCTTGAATATTTTTTTAGGTCTTGCTCTCACTTTGGTCTGTTTTTTGGCCTTTAAACTCTCGCCTCCCACTCTTCCTTTGTGTCTTTGAGGACACGTCTGTCACAGCGTGTTAGTCGGGGGGAGGACAGGCTGCGAGAAACGTCTGGCAGTGATATTCACGTCGAACGTCTGCTCTGACACTAAGAGCACAGGCATATGGAGGGGAGAAAGGTGATGGATGTTTCGCTTCCTGAAGCACTGCGTGTGTGTTTGTATGTGTGTTTCAAGTCGAACGAATACGAACGGATGTCCTAACCCTGAAGTTAACCCTTACATTACTGTTGTACAGAAATATTGCTTATCTACGGTACATTGCCTTATGATTTCAAGTAAGCAGCTCGCTTCTTCAAAGAAGTTGTGTCGTCTGGTATAAGAAGTATAGATATTTCTCCTAATTTAACTGTTGACATGGTAACAATTTGAAGTCTTCCCTTTCTATATTTGCCTTTTCTCTGTTACATAAGTAACACATTAGGAGGCGACAGAAATCGCAAGCAAACGCAGCATACAAAATGTTATTCGAAAAGCAAAATGTGATAGTATTGCTATTATATCCTGCGGACCTGCCATTTATAACTCATATTTTCCTCAGCGCCAAGTTAATGCTGCCTTCAAGTCGTGCCGGAACGATCGTGTTTACGAGATGAGACCGTATGAACGGCGTCGCAATTAGTATAATTATTTTCATTGAGCGCAGACTTTGTGAGTTCAGGGCATGTTGATTCAAGAATTATGCCAGAAGCTAACTGCCATCATAATAAGCTCTATTTGTGAATGTTGATGGTATAATTCAGTTTGCGCACTGCTCATGAAGAATAACCGACCAATAATACTCATTTAATTGTTTTATGAGCTGACAGGTTTGTGCAACTAAATTTCATTTTCCTTCATTCTCTAAAGCAGAAACTTCAGAAACATTTTAGTCAGATGAACATCTTTGATCTAAAATATGTACTTAAAATACCCCTGAGATTTTTAGATAACACATTCAAATAATTAATAATTGAAAAATATATTCGAATGTTCATGGTTTTGTGACGTAGGTTAATGGTCGCATGAAAACTTTACATTTAATTAATTATTAGCTTTTCCCACGTTGGTAAACACAGATGAACGCTCTAAATTAATGCACTGAATTAATGCTCTAAAGCATTAATTACACACATTTCCATCCAAGTTAACTTGTGCAAAAAAAAATAAATAAAAATAAATAAATAAATAAAACAAAAAACAAACAAAACAAACCCTGAATATTGCAAAAATAATTGTGAGAAAAGTTTTGTTTTTCATGTTTGTTCAAAATTATTTTTGCAACATTCAGATTTAATTTAATTTAATTTAATTTTTAATACTTTTGGCACCAAAATAGAACTATTTTCTATATAATAGAACTATTTTTATAATAAACTGTAAACAAAACAAATTTCATAAATGTAATGGAACAACAACAACAAAACCATAAACAAACAAACCCTGAATATTGCAAAAATAGTTGTGAAAAAAGGGGAGTTTGTTCAAAATTAGTTTTGCAACGTTCAGAATTAATTTAATTTAATTTAATTTAATTTAATTTAATTTAATTTAATTTAATTTAATTTAATTTAATTTAATTTAGTTTAATTTCAATACTTCTGGCACCAAACTATTTTCTCAAAAATATTTTGCAACATTCATAATTTAATTTAATTTAATTTAATTTAATTTAATTTAATTTAATTTACTTCTGGCACCAAAAAATAATAAAACTATTTTCTTAAATGTAATAAAAAAAAGAAAACCTGAATATTGCAAAAATAATTGTGAATAAAAAAGTGGAGTTTTGTTTTTTATGCTTGTTCAAAATGATTTTTGCAACATTCAGANAATTTAATTTAATTTAATTTAATTTAATTTAATTTAATTTAATTTACTTCTGGCACCAAAAAATAATAAAACTATTTTCTTAAATGTAATAAAAAAAAAGAAAACCTGAATATTGCAAAAATAATTGTGAATAAAAAAGTGGAGTTTTGTTTTTTATGCTTGTTCAAAATGATTTTTGCAACATTCAGAATTAATTAAATTAAATTAAATTAGTACTTCTTGCACCAAAATAGCATAACTATTTTTCTTAAATGTAATACAAGTATTAAACAGAGCTGTTCTCTAAAATATAATACATTTAATGATTCATGACAATGAATAAAACCCTCTTTATGTAGTATATACATATACAGTATGCAATATTGGTGTGCATATTAAAACTAAAATAAAATTATTTATAAAAATTGTTGCACACAATTAATTACAATAAATACTAAAGAATTTATTAAGCAAATGTTAGTAGTTTCCATCATAGTTTATCCATGTCTTATATATATTTAATGTCATTTTCATGCTGTTTTCATTCAAGTATTTAATGTAAAACCCTAAATTTCACTTTAAAAAGGTAACACGTGGATGGAAACCCAGCTCTTTGTACTATAGTTTGCTGCTAAAACTTACTGGAATTAATTTTATGACTATTTATTTCAGCTGATATCATGCTGTAAATCTCAAACTTCACACTAAGACTTGAAGGCAGCATAAGTACGATAAGGAACCAATGGAATGGCCGCTGTGATCCAATCCTCAACACATACACAAATACAAACAGCGACAGACGCATACAAACACACACACTAAGCCAAAGACGCACAAACAATTACATAACGTACTATATTTTCCAGCTTCTGCTCTTTTTCTTTAGTTTAGTTAGGTTCTAAATTGCACGTCTTATTTTGGAGGGACACTAAGAACTTCTTCAGCCCTTTTGGAAATGAAAAGAAATGAATTGCGTTTTGGCAGCGTTGAACTCACATTGGCAGTGTCGTTGCATACTGGTTAAGTGGTTGATGCAATCCTCTGCAAGATGTGTACGTTACATGAGGAATGCTAGTTTAGATAAAAGGATCTCAGTGATTCTGCTTCTAGCACAACGGCGTATGTGCCGACACACAGGCTTCAAACACTCACTCCTATCTTATCCATCGCATTTCGCTTTAGAAGAAAAATCTGTAACTACGCAAGTACACAAATGCTTTGGCCAATGCATTGCAAGCACAACATTGTGATATATATTTATATCACAATGTTGAGGGTTTGCAGTGGTAAGAAACCTCAAGGGGGCGATGGAGTTCAGATGCTTGGGCCAATAAACGTGAAAACATGAAAGAGGAAACTGACAATAGCGCCACTTGTGGTAACACTGCTAATGCTATGTGTTCTTGCATTGTGTTACTAAGGTTCTGTTTACACCTGGTATTAAGATGCGCTTTCGTTGATCCAATCACAATTGAATGAAGTTAAACACGGGTCTACAACTTTTGAGCATGTTCACTTTCAATAACACAACTAAACGAGACAAAGCAAAGCAAGTAAATATTCACTATAAAAGCAGGACTGTCAAAACCATGGAAGTTTCCAACGCACATTTGTCTTCATTGACAGAGAAAATGCAAAGCGATGAGACACAATCACAGCCAATAAGAAAATATTTGATATTATAAGTTCTGTATAAAGTTAAACTCTATCGACAACACTTGGGGCTGAAATCTTTCAGTTTTCATTATTATTATTATTAAAAATAGTAAAGAAATAATATTTAATTAATATTAATGTGAATAATAATAATAAATTGCATAAAAGGCATAACCATAACCAGTCAGAAATTATTCGGTGTTTAAAGATGTTGTAAATTCAGTATAAGTTAACTCTCACTGGGGAATAATGTGACAAAATCATCTTTCAGTTTTTATTATTACAATAAAAATATATATAATAAAATTACATGCATTTTGCAATTTAGCATTACTAAATTTAAACATTTTGAGCTTGTCCACTTTCGACGACTTCCAGAGGTAGTTGATAATACATTAAATCAGACTGCTTTTGTTGTGACTATTAAAGCTTTTATTCATATTTTGAGTCAGTTACTATTTGTATATTTTTTGTTTTCATTTTAGTTAGTTTTAGCCAATGGCGATACTGATTATTACAGATCAGGTAGGCTGATAACTGATATTTTGAACTGATATATATATGTCTGGCGTAAAAATTTTAACAGCAATCTGGTTTTGAAATCAACCGATAACTATAAAAATGCTTATTATCAGTGCTGATAATCAGCCAAGCTGATATATATGTATACTGTAAATATACACATTAAATCACACTGCTTTTGTCATAAATATTATAGTTTTTATTAATATTTGGAGTCAGTTAATATTTTTATATTTTTTGTTTCATTTTAGTTTTAGTAATTTTGTTGTGTAAACTTTTAGTAGTTTTTGTTTTATATTTCTATATTCTTTTAAAATTATTTTTTATGAAACGTATAGTTCCGGTCCTTCATTCTGTTGAGACACATTCAAAGCTGTTGTAAATTACTCTACAAACATACACCTTTGTTTATGTTTGTGTGTTGCTCGGCAACCGCTTTGTTACAACCACACTGTTTGGCGGAAGAATAAAGGTTTTTATTAATATCTCTACACTTTATTTGCTCTGTTTTATTTTGTAAAACCTTACTAAGTATATGGAATAACCGATTTAAAACCAATAAAGCCCAGTGAAGCCGTGGTTTACAGTGAATTTATAACAGCTAAGGGCCTTGGGGCTTATTGCTTTACTTAACTAATTTAACTGGTTTAAGTAAAATGTTTATACATACACGCATATATATATATATATATATATATATATGAAGAGATCAGATGTGAAACGCGATAAATGCCATTATTTACAAAATTGAGCTCCTGCCAAAATCAGTACTGTATCTGGTCAGTATTGAAAAGGCAATTTTTAATTTTACGCAAAATACAATATCTGCCATGTTATCCTGTCATGTTTTCTTCCTTTCTTTCCAAACCATGACAAACGCCAGTGTCCCTTCTCTGCAAAATGCGATACATCCGCTCAGCCAATCACAGCGCACCATTTCACGCACTGTAAACAGTAAAGGCGGCGTTTTGAATACACCCCGCATCCTAGTTTTCAACGTTGAGTAATGTATCACAGGCATATCTGACGAATCCTTTCATAAACAGATTTTTAGAGAGAGTAAATAAGAGATTCATCGTGCAGTGTAGAGAGCTTCATTGATTATAATGAAACTTTGTGAGATCACGATGAACTAAGATGAGTGACAGCTTTAAATTATATTAAAGGGAGTTTATAAATGAGATACTGATTTAATACAACAGTTAAATAAACAAGAAGTTACTATTAAGTGACTAACATTGTCTGACTATAACAAAGAAACAAAGTCACAACTGAGCTACTGCGCATCTCTATTCAAACACAGCTGTGTTTCCTTTATGAATGAACGCGTTTTTAAACAGATCTAGTGAGTCAATGAATCAATTACCCATTCATAAAGACAGTCACTTGCTTTATTTCTGAATAAATCAGCCATTCGAAGGAATCAAATGAATGATGGCTCAGTAATTAAAACTGCCACCTACTGGCAGTTTTAGTTTAATTTTCTTTTAATCTTTCTATATTCAATAATATTTCTATATTCAAAATTTTATACTTAAAACATTAATCTTAACATGAATGTATGAATTTGACTGCACGCATGCCACCTCTGAGCCTCATTAAACATGAAAATACACCTACAAGCCACTTTTGTGTTCTTCTGTGCCACCTCTGTAATACAAATTAATTGTGTTAATACTGATTTCATTTGATTGGTAACTTATTCTTATTCTGTTGTTTTAATTAGAAATTTTAAAAAATATATTTTTTTAAAAAATTGACATAAAAGATGACATACTTTTAATAAAGTTAAAAAATGCCATTACAAAGGTAAAAAAAAATTCCCCTCTAATTCACTTTAAGGAGTCAAATATCACCTCCTAATGACAAGGCTAATTTTTGATCAGATTTTTTGATTATTGATTAGAAGGTGCTCCTAAAATTTTGACTGTGCTCCTAATTTTTTAAGTTAGAAACACAAGTGCTCCTAAAAAGAAAAGTAAGTGTACAGCCCCGATGGCTTTATTGCATTTTGGGGAAAAATAATCAGTTTTTATAATAAATCCATGAAAATTAAAATCTGGATTTAAATTTTTAATGTTATTATAACCTAAAGATGCTATGTGAAAGTTTGAAACAGAAAAGAGTGGTTTTCATCTTGGTAAAGAAAACACATTTTTACTTAAATGAATCAAAATGGATTTATAGCATTTTGGAACCAAACTCTTCATGTATCTCATTAGATTTTTATTTTAAAATATGCTGTTATGGTTTAAGTTTCAGAATTTTCAGTTGTAGTTAACTATCCACCTTTATCTTCCAGTAAAAGTGAGCACAGCCATTTGTAAATTTTATGAGTCTGGCTTCCAGTCTCATCCGTGCCCAGCTATTTTTAGCTACAAAACAGCTTGTTTTGCTGCTCAATATTGCAGCTGGTGTGTCTTAACCATTTTATTTTAACGTATTGAACTGGTTTGTAGTGCAAACAGTTTTACCGTTTACTGCATGTTGTTATTATTCTCGTTATTTCCCTATAGCGGATAATGAACCAGAAGTCTCATTTATAGGCTTTCTTTTCTTATTGAAGAATAAGGTGGACACTGCTGGTGTAGACACTCGTACGGTCGAATGTAATCAATTCAGACTTCACTATATTGTACTAAAACACACAGATTATGATCAAAATCTGTTACCATTCATATGACTTCCATTTGCTTTCTTTCCAGCTCGCTTGTAAGCAGCATAATGGCTTCTTTCATTCAATAGTATGTGTGTCATTCTCTGCGTTTCTGCAAAAGTAATATAGGAGTAAACAACTGTGATTGGATCACTGAAAACCCATCAGGTGGAAATGCATTTAAATAAAGCGTACATGGCATTCATGCATTCATGTACTTGCGTAGACCCACTAATGAGGATTTGTGCAATTCTCATTTTTTTGTTTTATACACTTGTTGGAATGTTCTAAAACGTATTTCCCTTACGCACTTGAACTGATCCAGTCAATTAAAGTGAGTTTAAATTTTTACGTTTTCCTCCGTTTTTTTTTTAAACAAGACCTCTTTTTTTCTGTCACATAACAGCACCCACAGCACATACAGACGACGAAGAGTTCCAGCGAAATTTCTACACTGTTCCGAGAAAACATCAAGAGGTGACGAAGTCCAACACACAACACGTTCATCCCTCTTTCAGCTAGGTATTGCACTGTGGTTGCGATCCTTTCCGGATCGTTCCGTACGCTCAGAGGGACGGTGAGACACAAACATGGCAATAGAAGGGTCTGTTCGGGAGATTGTTTTCAGCCGTTTCAAGTTCAGCGATTGAAGTTCGATGATAGAAGTCACCCTGTTCCACGGTCCAGCTGTTCAGAGAACAGTCGAGTTGTCAAACTTTTTTTTTCTCAAGGAAGACGAGTCTGTTTACCTCTCTCGGTTACGCAAGACTTTCTCTCCCAGTCTTCTTGGCAGTGCTTAGCCTCTTTTTGGTGGGAAAAAATAAAAGCAGTGAATAAAGGAAGGGTCTCCATAAACAAACTGCAGGAAAAAAATTGAGAAGGGAGGAAGAGAGAGAGACAGAGAGAGACAGGGAGAGAGAGAGAAAGAAAGATAGTTGGATGGCTTTTGGTACCCGTGTTTAAACTTGTGCATATCAACAGGGTTTTGAAGGTGTTGTTTACTTTTGGTCGACGGGTCCTTCAAGCTTTGAGAGCGTGCCATTGGGCAACGGCAGTGCGCGGATGACTCATCATGTCTTTCCAATGCTTTACCTCTGCTGGGCCACTCTTCCATGACAGATAGATCTAGAAATATGGCATGAAAAGAAAGAGAAGGTGGAAAAAAATAAAGATTGTGCTTTCACTGAAGTACACTGCCATTCAAAAGTTTGGGATCAGTAAGATTTTTAATGTTTTTTTTAGAGAAGGTTCTTATGCTCATCAAGGCTGTATCTATTTGATCAAAAATACAAAAAAACTGTAATTTTGTGAAATGTTATTGCAATTTAAAAGATCAGTTTACTATTTTAATATAATTTATTCATCTGAAGCGAAGCTGAATTTTCAGCATCATTACTTCAGTCTTCAGTGTCACGTGATCCTTCAGAAATTACTCTAATATGCTGATTTATCATCAATGCTGTGCTACTTAAAATTTTTTGGGACCTGTGATACTTTATTCAGGATTCTTTGATAAATTAAAAGTTAAAAAGAACAGTGTTTATTCAAAATATAAATTTTGTTTTACAACATACACTATAAATTTTCTGCATTTTCGCATCCGTCGAAAACGTTTCGAGAGGTGTTTTGACACCTTGAGGTCCTGTGCGTGATGAATTTTGACGAATACAAAAAAATGCATTCAATAACTTCGGACTAAAAGCCATTGCACACTGAGTCCGAAATTTTCGCATGCGCTTCTTCCGTTTTTTTTCATATTTGTCATCCTTTCCTATCAAAATGCTTGCTACGGATGCGAAAATGCAGAAAATTGAACCTGATCTGAACTTTTTTATGATAGACAAAAATTTCGGAGGCAGTGTGTTAACGTGATTGACACAATGTGAGGTCGTATATATATTTTAACATGCAAAAATTTCGGACTCAGTGTGTGACTCAGTGACCTTGAGTTTGAAATTCTCATTTAAAATTTTCGCACATTAAAAAATAAATACAACCCGTTGTGTTAATCATGTTTACACACTGCCTCTCAAACTTTAATTTTAACCTTAATATTCAACTTTTAATTTTAACTGTAAATTTAATTTAAATTTTTTGCGTTTCCGCATACGTAGCATCCATTTTAAAAGAGGTTTTTTTGACACCTTAAGTTTCTGACAAATGTTGACAAATACGAAAAAACACACATGAAAAATAACCTTGAGTCCGAAATTCTCGTCAGAAATTTTCGCACGTTAAAAAGTAAATACAACCTGTTGTGTTAATCATGTTTACAAAATGCCTCTAAAACTTTCGTCTGTCATAAAAAATTTGGATTGGGTTCAATTTTCTGCATTTCTGCATATGTAGCATCCATTTTGAGAGTTTTTTGACACATTGAGGTTCTGTACGTGACAAATTTTGCCAAAACAAAAAAACACACACGAAAATTCCAGACTAAGTGTGCAATTCTCGTCTGAAATTTTTGCACGTTAAAAAATATATACGACCTCACGTTGTGTTAATCTTGTTTACACATTGCCTCTGAAACTTTTTCATCATAAAAACTTTTGGATCAGGTTACATTTTCTGCATTTTCACATCCGTAGCAAGCATTTTGAGAGGTGTTTTGACACTTTGAGGTTTTGTGCGTGATGAGTTTTGATGAATATGAAAAAACGCATATGAAAACTTCGGACTAAGTGTGCAATGACCTTAAGTCCAAAATTCTCACTCGAATTCTTGCACGTTAAAAAATAAATACAACCCGTTGTGTTAATCATGTTTACACACTACCTCTAAATCTTTCGTCCGTCATAAAATTTTTTGGATTGGGTTCAATTTTCTGCGTTTCCGCATACGTAGGCATCCATTTAGAGAGGTTTTTTTGACACCTTGAGGTTCTGTGCGTGACAAATGTTGACAAATACGAAAAAACACACGAAAATTCCAGACTAAGTGTGCAGTGACCTTGAGTCCGAAATTCTCGCCGAAATTTTTGCACATTAAAAAATAAATAGGACGTCACGTTGTGTTAATCTTGTTTACACACTGCCTCACACTGCATCCATAGCAAGCATTTTGAGAGGTGTTTTTACACATTAAGATTCTGTCTTAATAAAAAGTGATAAAAAGTTAAAAAGAACAGTGTTTATTCAAAATATTATTTTTTTGTTATAATATACACTACTATTTAAAAGTGTAGGGTCAGTAAATTTCTTGAAGGAAAAGAAATGAATGCTTTCTTACAATACAAGGATATGTTGAATGGTTAAAAAGTGATAGTATAAGACTTACATATTGTTAGAAAATTGAATAAACGATGTTATTTTTAACTTTTTATACATCAAAGAATCAAAGAAAGAAGAATCACAGATTCCAAAAAAATATTAAGCAGCAAAACAGTTTCAACACTGATTAAAAAAATCAGCATATTATGATTTCTGAAGGATCATTTGACAATTGAAGACTGGAGTAATGATGCTGAAAATTCAGCACTGCATCACAGAAATTAATTCTATTTTAAAGTATGTTAAAAAAGGAAACCAATATTAGAAATTGCAATAATATTTCACAACATTATTGTTTTTTCTGTATTTTTGATCAAATGACGAGCATAACAGACTCCATTAAAAAGCATTAAAAATCTTACCGATCCCAAACTTTTGAAAGACAGTGTAATTTACCAATAAAGCTACAAACTGAAAAACACAGTATAGTTAATGCCCATTATGTACATTATAAAAATGATTTTTCAAAGTTGTAAGTAAAACCAAGATTACTGGAGCACATTTTACAAGAAAATACTATTTCAGTCTTTCTATTTTAATATTTCATGTTTAATTCAAAGTGTTACTTGTCATTTCTTGTCATTAATTGGGAAATTAACTAGCAATTTCTGAGTGAAAATAGTTTGAAATGTAGTTAAATTTTTGTCTTTTAGATAAACTTCATTACATTTAGTAAATTCAAATCATCTCCATGACTTAGTATATATACCACCAAAATACCAATATTTACTACATATTTTTAATAAACAGCATTATTTACTAAAATATAGATTAGGGGTTGACCGATACGTTTTTTTCAGGGCCGATGCAGATACCGATTATTACAGATCAGGTAGACTGACAACCAATATTTTGAACTGATATATATGTCTGGTGTAAAAATGAAAATTAAAGTCAAAATTAAGAATAAAAAGGGCTCTGACAAAAACTTTCCCTAAATTAAAATGTTTAATTTGTTTTATTGGCAAATTGGTTTTGTAAATGACCGATACTGATAACCATAAAAATGCTTAGTATCAGCGATACTAAATTATAGCGATGTAAATCATAGCTGTAAGTTTGATTCAAGAGTTATGATTCATTTTCATGAATCAGTATTAAAAAATACATACATAAATATAACGTATCTATTTATATAAGATTTTTAATACAGTGAAAACAGTAATATTGTGAATTATTGCCATTTGAAATAATGTTTAAAAATTAATCTATTCCTGTGGTGGCGAAGCTGTTTTCAGTGTCACATGATTCGAAATCATGCTAATATGATGACTTATTATCACTGTTAAAAACAGGCATATTATTTTTTTCAGTATTCTTTGATGATTCTTTGATTCTTTATCAGTTAAACATATCCTCACTGAATAAACATATTCATTTATTTCAAAAAACAAACAAACAAAAAAAGAAACAAACTTTTGAACGCTAGTTTATATTGTTACAGTTTCTAATGTTCCAATATTTCTGTGTAGTTTGTGACCTCACACCTTTCCTATGACATCATTGCGGCTCAGTCTGTCCTTGTCCATGACTGTGATGACGATGGTGGTCTCTCTGAGGACGTGAGCGGGGACATCAAAAGGGAAGGACTCATTAAAGACAGGGTTCAAACACCTCTTCATCACCACAGTCTTCTTCTTCTCCACTCGTTTATCTTTGTTCATCAGCCACACTTTGACGTAGGGGTCTGAAATGCACACAAACAAAAAGTCGAGTGGCGTCCAGGGAAACAGAATTCCTGCAATGAATTCTAAATTACACCAGAGACGATTACAGCGCAGATGGCACCTTGACAAGGACATTTTCACAGAAATCCCATAAGCACTCAGTGCAATATAACTATATTACATACATTTAGCAGATGCTTTGTGAAATAACTTACAGTGCACTGGAGGTAAACATATATACAGTGTGTCCTGTGGGAATCAAACCCATGATGATGTGCTAGTGAGCTACAGGAATATGTATAAATAAACAGTGAAGTTTTATTGGGTATGTTAATACCGGATGTTCCCCCGATGTCCATGGCTTTGAGATTGCGTGCCTTGATGATGCTCACAGTGATGGTGTTGGCAGTGGGATTGTAACACAGAGACACAAGCAGGTCCCCTCGACTTCCCTGAAGAAAAGAACACAGTAGGTCAGTACCAGACCGGTTCATCGGTTCAAACCTCGCTGTCACGCAAGCTGGTTCATATGAGGTCAATTTTTTTTCTGAGACGTAACATGAAAAACACATATAATTCCAGAAATTTTTCAACTAGTCAGTGGTTGACCTTTATAGCATTTTTAATGTTTGATGCTGATATTTTGTTGTTCTGTTTATTATTATTACATTTTAAAAACATAATTATTTTATTCAGCTTTACATTGTTGTGTACACTAAATGATATACTTCAATTATATATTTACTTGCATTTAATTGATATTAATATTAATAAATTATATTAATATTAATTAATATAATTAATGTTTAATATTCTGTTTTTTCCTGACTCATTGTGTTTTGTATTTCAGAGTGCTGTGTGTCATAATTATATTTTATTATTTTTGCTACCATGTCTTTTTGTCTCCACATATTAAAATAAGTTCAAAAATTATATATAATTATATATATTTATATTATATACACATACTATTTAATGATAGCAAGTCAGACACACAACAGCTTAAATTACATTTTGAAATTATTTTTTAAATAACTTTTTATTTCACTTTCATTTTCTTGTTTACATTAAAATGAATATATTATTCAGTACTAATATTTCTATATATATAGAATATTTTTACCATAAAAATAAATATATATTTTTTTATTTTATATACACTTACAATTTAATGATAATAAATCAGACACGTAACAGCTTAAATTACATTTTAAAATAGTTTTTATATCAATAACTTTTTAGTATTTCATTTTTTATTTTCTTCTTTACATAAAAAAAATATTTTTTTGACTAATATTTACTAATACAGCACTAATATTTATTATGTACGTATATTTTACTAATACAGTACTAATATTTGTTATGTGCGTAAATATAATCAAAATAAATATTATAAATATAATTTTTACAATAAAAATAAATACGATAGATATTAATAAAAAATGGGTCAAAGACTTTAAGATGTCCACGTCAAAAGAAATTTACAAAAGTGATTTTATGTCCATAGAAAGCACATTAAATGTAAGTAAAGTGTCTACTTTTAAGGTTTTTGGAGAATAAAATGTCAAAATTTGGTTGAAATAATGTCACATAGTCATTTAGTGTAACACAATATTTATGTAAAAATTCAAACAACATGCTTATTTTGACCTGTACATTTTAAAATATATAAAAGAATAAGGAAGCATATTAAATATTATTTTGTTTTAAGTGAGTAAAATATTCTTATTGATAAATGGGCAAAATCTATGATAGTGGCAAATTTTAAAAAGGCAGAATTACAACTAATTAGTATTTGGGGTGAAAGTAATTTGTCTTTTAATATGTCATAAATTGATTTTTGTTGTAAATATGCCTGACAAGATTGTTACACAATGGGTGTCTTCTGTAAAATTAGGGCTAAAAGAATTGATATTTATTTTTTGCTTAAAAAGGCAAAAACAAAAACACAAGTAAATTAAACAGAAAATTTTGTAATATTTTTTTTGGAAAAACAACTATTTAAAGCAGTATTACACTAATTGTTTTTATGCTTAAACCCTTTTTCGTCTTATACATACATACAATTTAAAGATAGCAAATCAGACACACAACAGCTTAAATTACATTTTTAAATAATGTTTATATGAATTCCTTTTTATTATTCCATGTTTTAGTTTCTTGTTTACATTAAAATTACTACACTGCATTATATTCAGCACTAATATTTATTGTGTGTGTGTGTGTATATAATAAAAATAAATATTATAAATATTATTACTAAATACAAATGATCAGCTAATGATGATGTTTAAATTTGACCAAAAAATTGTCTTAAAAAAGTAAAAAAGTCAGCCAATTAATATATATCTGAATCATATATTGTCCGTTACTAAAATAGTGTATAGCAAAATCTTTTCATTCCCTCCATAATGATCACACACGCAGTTCTAATCACCTCATATTAACTGAGCGACTTCAACTACTGAATTTCACAATTCATTTGTCACACCACAGGACCATTTCAAAGAACTGCAAAGTTTTAGTCCAAACCCTTTAACTTCAAACACCAATCACAGCGCCAGCGATGGACTTTCACGCTGAAATCAATGAACCTGTGGGAGATCTTTTGGACACCTCATGCCAGAAAACCCTACCTGGAGAACTTCAAAAACCCTGTATGTTAATGACACACTCGTGCTTCTCTTGTTCTCGTGTAAAAAGGCTACAAAAGGGCTAAAACATTTGACGGCACCCAGTGCGCCATTACTTCAGGCTCTGCGTGTCATATTCTACCCACTGAACAATTAACATTGTATTGTTCCTGTCCCTAGCCAACCCCTTTCAGTCACTTCATCTCTTTGGACGCTTATTATTGGCGTCTGCTGCTCCCGCTTCGGTTTCTTCGGCTCCTTCCTCCTGCCCGTGCAGAACTTTCTTTAAATGTCATAATGACAGAAACGGTCATTTAGTAGATCTACTCACACTGCCATCGCTGCAGGGTTTCAGCTCCTTCCAGAAGGTCTGCATGTGGGCCAGATCGATCTTGTTCAGTGGGATGGACACCTCTCCTATAGGGTCGTTCCTGCTAAAACGGTCATAATCTAACACTTGCAGGTACAACGTGCGCTGGACCACCTTCTCATACGGGAACCCTGGGAGGGAGAGATGAGAGGAGGATAATTTTAGCTCACTGAAATTATTTACAGCTCAATATGGGGTACAAAAATACTGTGAACCAGCCCCTTTCATTGACCGTTTGATCCATATTGCATGCATAATTGCATACTTTTGTTTCTGCTGGGAAATGTTTCCTGTTTAGAAGGTGCTGATATGAGCGCTTGTGAGGAAGAACTAATACACAACTGATGATTTATTTAATATACATTCATTACACAACTGATCTACATACTACTGTTCAAAAGTATGATTAATACTGCAATACTTTTTTAATAATTCATATTTAATACTTTTACTGAGCAAAGATACAGTTGAAAATTGATCAAAAGTGACAGTAAAAGCATTTATAATGTTACAAGAGATTTTTGTTTTAAATAAATTATAATAATAATGTTTCTTGAGCAGCAAATCAGCATATTAGAATGATTTCTGAAGGATCGTGTGACACTGAGGACTGGAGTAATGATGCTGAAAATTCAGCTTTGCATCAGAGGAATAAATTACAATTTAAAATATATTCAAATATAAATCAGTTATTTCAAATAGCAAAAATATTTCAGAACATTACTGTTATTGCTGATCAAATAAATGCGGTCTTTATGAGGTACTTGGCTGTATTTATGCGCAATGTAAATGTAGCTTTTTAATGCAGAGTCAAAAGTCTGCCAACATGAGACATAATAATGCACTGTAGATGAGCTATCAAAACATACTGACCTTCAAACAGGAAGGTCTCGTTCCAGTGAGGGTTGAGGTTCTTTCTTTTGACCTTGGTCTCAAGTTTGTGCTTCTTGTCTGGCAGAAGGTAGAGTTTGACGAACGGATCTGAAGTGCCGGAGAAATCTTTCGCAGGTAGATCCTGACCCTTCAGGATTTTCACTGTCAGTGTGGAGTCTTGAAAACTGTATCCCACGCTGAACTGGATGCGTCCCAGCTTCTCACACACGGGTCCTTCGTGTTCCTCTTCCTCAGAGCCTGGGGACAACTTACAAACCAAAGTGGACAAGAGTGTCATTAAACAGCTTAATCGCTTTATATTAAATCATATTAACAAAACCACATTTCAGTAAGTGAATTGTGTAGACTGGCTAAATAAATTATTTGAACACTATTTGTATTCAGTTTTATAAAATAAAAGACCGCATAATAATACAAAGAGTGAATTAAAACATCTTTCTATTGTGTCTTTGCTATTAAAATAGTTTTTGTTGACTGAGAAAAATGTGAAATAAATATGAAATTGAATACAAAAAAGAACTAAAAAAAGACATAAAATGAAATAAAACTATAAAATAAAAACCTTTTATAAAATATTAAAAAGGTAATAAATATAATAATTATAATATAAAAAACATTTAAATATAAGAATAAAAGATGATTCCAAATATTAATAAATACCAGCAGTATATAATACTAAATAATGAATCTGATTCATAAACAGATGACTCTTATGAACAGATTCTCTTTTAATGAATCAGTCAAAAGCACTCACAAACTCAAACGTTTGTGATACCAAAGCATTAAAAAGCATTATATAGTTGCCGATTATAAGACAAAAATGTCAAAGGCTAAGAGAAATAAAATAAGTTGAAGTAATAAAATTACTAAAACTGAAATAAAA
>JAHKKF010526300.1:0-45370 GCA_019740295.1 Labeo calbasu
GTTTATGTTCACTGATCATTAACCAACGTCACAGAATATTTGTGACCCTGGACCAAAAAACAGTCGTGGGTAGCACGAGTATATTTGTAGCAATAGCCAACAATACATTGCATGGGTCAAAATGTTCAATTTCTCTTTTATGCCAAAAATCATTAGGATATTAAGTAAAGATAATGTTCCATGAATATATTTTGTAAATTTCCTACCGTAAATATATCAAAACTTCATTTTTGATTAGTAATATGCACTGCTAAAAACTTCACTTGGCAATTTTCTCAACATTTTGATTTTTTTGCACTCTCAGATTCCAGATTTTCAAATAGTTGCATCTAGGCCAAATATTGTCCGATGTATGTCCTATTTATTTAGCTTTCACATGAAGTATAAATCTCAATTTCAAAAAAAATGGACCCTTATGACTGGTTTTGTGATCCAGGGTCAAGTGTTAATATTTAATATTTAATGAAAGCAATGCAATAATGAAAATCCAGCCTTAAGTAAAAATTTGAAGCGAAAAAGTCTTACCCATCATCTCCACCTGTGATCATGTGTTCTTCATTAATAAGCTGGATACAATCAATGGAGCCCCTTTGGTTAGACAGAAGAAATGGAGAGAAATCATGATAATTCATCCTTAAAGCTGACAAAAATGTCATAAATCTTAACCATTTATTTAAACAAGCCCAAATCCCTGAGCAAGTAATGTAAAAAAGGTAAATCATGACTACAAACTCAAACTCACTCGTGCCCATGAAAGACCAGCTGTGATTCTTCGGCTATTTTCCACACTCGAACAGTTCTGTCTCGTCCTCCTGCAGTCACGCATCTCTCCCTGCTCAAACAGTCCAAACCGGTGATCACGTCCTGATGACCGAACCTGACATGAATAAAAACAAATATAAATTCTGAGAACAAAGAGTAAGCACAACTCTCCCGTTTATAATATTACCCACAGCAGCTGGTGTACCTACAGTGTTTCTACGTAAGCGTTCTCATCCACGCTCCACACTTTTATTGAGCGGTCATGTGACGCACTGTAGAGGGTATGAGTCCCTCGTCTAAAGGCCAAACCCTGCCGACGAAGCATTCAAGTAGAAGCATTTAGATGAATTCAGTCAAATGTGAGCAAACATGTAGTCAACAATCATCATCTGAAGTGACAATATTATATGTATGAGATACTACTCACTGATACAGCGTCTTTGTGTCCTTTAAAGGTGTACAGATGTTTACATGTCATGGAATCCCAGATCATAATGAGTTTATTCATGTCTCCACTAGCCTATAAAACAAAGAAAAGCATATCTATTTAATTGCATCCAACTTTGTGCTTTCAATTAATTGACAAAAATGGTAACAGATTAAAAAAAAGGATCAAGGCAGTTTCATGTTTACAAGGCTGTAAAAGATGAGAGCACACCCATATTACTGAATTCAGCACAAAACATCAGTAAAAGTCACTCTGAAACCATCCATAAATATAAAATTACAGGTTTTTGAACAATAAGATTTTTAAAGAAGTCTCTTTTGCTCACCCAGCCTTACATTTATTTGAGATAAATAATGAGGCAATGAATTCTAACTCTCACCAGGTATGTCCCATCAGATGCTATGGCCATACAGAGAATGTGAGCGGTGTGTCCCACATGACGTGCCTCTGTTCCCTTCCGTCCTCCTGCGATCTTGTGCACCTTCTTTCCGCTCTCCACCTCCCCTGCAGATCATAATCATCATACATTCAGAAGTTTACAAAAAAAAAAAAAAGAAGTTTACACATACTGTACAACAAGCTAATAATATTAAAACAGAGTGAAGTTGACCTGTCAGACTCACATTTGATAATGGAGCAGTCTTTGCTCGCGGAGAAGATGTATTTCTCATCTGGGCTGATAACGACACATGTGACAGATAATTTGTGTCCTCTCAACAACCTGATCTCTGCTGGGTCCGGAGCTATGAGCTGGAAGAGACGTCACGGTGATGTCAGAAGTAAGTAACAGCGGCAAACAAAGATCTAGTATATGCACAGCAGCTAATGAAAACATCACTTACTTCTTTGGCTATCAGTCTTTGCAGTTTGCCTTTCTGTTCCAGCTGAGGAGGATGAATAAAAACGAGTGATTATGGGATAACATTAAGTTAATATAATGGTTTTATAAATAAAAATGTGAAAAATCCACTTATTGTAACCATATATAACATCTTCCAAAGTAACAAACAGTTTTAAGTTAAGTTTTTTTAAACAATACATGTGCAAACTGAAAAAAAAAAAAAAAAACGAATTAAATTTATCTTAGGTCAGTGTTAAAGGATTAGTTCACTTCCAGAACAAAAATGTACAGATAATGTACTGACCCCCTCATCATCCATGTTCATGTCTTTCTTTCTTCAGTGGTAAAGAAATTGTTTTTTGAGGAAAACCCTTCAGGATTTCTTGCCATATAATGGACTCTTATGGTGCCCCCCAAAATTGAACTTCCAAAGTGCAGTTTAAATGCAGCTTCAAAGGGCTCTAAACGATCCCAGTTGAAGAATAAGAGACTTATCTAACAAAACGATGGGTTATTTAAAAAAAAAATAAGATTACAATTTATATACTTTTTAACCTCAAACGCTGGTATTGTCTAGCTCTGTCTAAACTGTGTTTTTCCGCTCATGACAGTTAGGGTACATCTAAAAACTCCCGTCTCATTTTCTCCTCCAACTTCAAAATCGTCCTACATCACTGTTTTACCTTTTTTATTTTGTGAAGGGTGTTTGAGCTTCTTTGCATGTAAACTTTGTGTACTTCTGCAGCGATGTAGGACGATTTTAAAGTTGGAGGAGAAAATAAGACGGGAGTTTTTAGACGTACCCTAACTGTCGAAAAAAACAGTTCACACAGAGCTAGACAAGACGAGCGTTTGAGGTTAAAAAGTATATAAATTGTCATTTATTTTTTAAAATAACCGATCGTTTCGCTTGATAAGACCCTTATTCTTCGTGTGGGATCGTTTAGAGCCCTTTGAAGCTGCATTTAAACTGCATTTTGGAAGTTTAAATTTTCTTGACGACTGAAGAAAGAAAGTTATGAACATCTTGGATGACAAATGGGTGAGTACATTATCTGTAAATTTTTGTTCTGGAATTGAACTAATCCTCTAAAGCCTGTTTTTACGTCATTTAACAGTATTTCACGCATATTTAAATGCATTATTTACGTCACAGCCTTTTATAATTTAAAAACTAACTTACTCTACATTATAAAAGTTTTTTTTCCAATCTATTTTAGAAATTTAACTGACAAAAAGTAAAGTGTTGTAAAAGTGTGGACCTACCACATCCTCCTGAAGTCTTCCAGCTATGAGATCCGCTTCAAATGATTCTTGCTCGGCTGTCTTGTCCTCTGCCAATGACAGCACAACGAAAACAAGTTCAGGGAACAATCATTAAGTTTTGTGTGAATGCTTGATTTTACATTTTACACAAACCTTCCTCTCTCAACTGGTCCAGGTACAGTTTGGCCAGGCGAAGTTTCTTCTCTTGCGGCGTCTCCTCGATCTCGTCGTCTTCGTTTTCTTGTTGTTTTCTGTTTGGAACAGCACTGTAAAAGAAAGACATGGGTGATTTTACTTTTTTTTAAGAAAAACAACATGACCACAGCGTTCATTCAGCATAACAAACTGCAATAGACCAGTTACCTTTCATTTTCTGAGTCACTCGAAATTTCTTCATCCCTTCGCTTGTTAAACTTTTTTGATCTGCCTTTGCCATCATCTGTTTTACTCTTGAAATGCAAAATAATAATATCGATATAAATGTTTTTTTTTTTTTTTACAATATTACAAAAAATAGCATCAACTAACATTATGCAAGCTAAAAAGATAAATAAAAAATAATTTCTCAGTGCATTCTCAGCTAGATATAGACGTACCTTTCTTTTTAAATCTCCTTTGTTGGTAGCCGCAGAGATAACCTTTTTCTTTATAAAGAAAGACGACATGATGGAGCATAAAACTAACTGTTTTTATGAAATTTAGTACTGCTTGGCTGCCACTCACATGTTCACAAACACATGCTTCCTGCAGCTCTTCTTCTCTGATGGTTTGCGTGTGTTTGTCTGCGCTACAGCGCAGCGTAATGGACAGACGCTACATTACAGCCAACACTAAGCTGCTTTGATCGTATAAACTACAGTGTGGAACTAACACTGATATATACTAAATAACAACAACAAAAACAACAATAATAAATTATTATAAATTCATTAAATAATGCATTCTAAGTGCTACTAATATTGATAGGCAAATAACAATTATATAACAACATAATTAATAATAATATAAATAAATAAAAATACAGATTTTAACAATAGAATTATTTTAGTAATAAAAATAAATAAAAATACAAACATATATACAAACATGTAATAAAAACAAATAATTAAAAACATATAAACATAAGTAATAATAATACTATAGTACTACTAATATATTATAAATACATAAAATACATATATACAAATATGAAATGAAACAACAGAAATAATAATAAATTATTATTATAAATGGCTAAAATAATGCAATATAAATCAATTAATCATACTACTACTATTAATAATTATGTATTATAAATACTACAGTAATTGCACAAAATACAGATATATATACAGACATGCAATAAAAACATAATTAAGTATAACATTATTATTATTATTATTATTATTATAACATATATACAATCATACACAACAAAAACTCTTCAGTATACTGCCACGACTAAAATAATACATTTTCAACATTATAAATAAATAAATAAATAAATAAACAAATCACTAAATACAGACATAGATACAAACCTACATTAAAACATAATTAAGTACAACAATTTTTATAAAATTGTAATAAAATTATTTATTTTAATAATAAAAATAAATGTTAAAATACAGACATACAAACATGTAATAAAAACACAAGTATAACAACAAAAAACATATTATTATTATTATTATAAATATATTAAAGCACAAACATATAATGATAATATATTATAAACAAATAGAATAAAATACATATATACAAATATGCAATAAAACACAAAGTATAGAATAATAATACATTAAAAATTGTATTAAAATAATGCAATATAAATCAATTATGTATATTACTACTAATAATAATATGACTAATAATAATTATATATTATAGGTAAATACTACAGTAACTGAACAAAATGCAGACATATATACAGACATGCAATAAAAACACAATTAGTATAGTAGTATTAGTATAATAATATTATTATTATTATTAATAAAATATCATATATACAAATGTACACAATAAAAACGTATGTACACAGCTACTACTGCCAATAATACATAACATAACATAAAAAAAATACAGACATATACAAACATATTAAAAACACAATTAAGTATAACAACAATATATTATAAATAAATAAAATGTGTGTATATATCTATATCTATCTACTTTCAAAAATCATGTTTTTATTATGTTTTCATGTTTTTTATTGTGTTAGCTAGCTGCATTTGTTTTTGTTATTTTTACTTAATCAAAATAACCCAACTGTACTTTGTTACTGTACTTGTTAATTAATGGAAAAAAAACATTATTTTAAACATTATTTATAATGGTTAAAAACAGAATCTGTTTTTACAATAAACTCTGCATAATAGTAGTAGTGGTAGTAGTACTACTCCAATTGACATTGTCAAATGTATTTAATTAATTATTATTATTAATTAGAATTTAACTAATATTCTATTCATTTTAGCTTGTATTTTTATTGCATATGTTTGCAAATTAAATTTTATTTTATTTTATTGCCAGATTTAAACATGGTGTGAGTGACTGTTACTACTGGTGACTGCCCCAGTCCTGTGATCGGTCAGCTGTTTTCTCTCTCTCTCTCTCTCTCTCTCTCTCTCTCTCTCTCGTTGTGTTGTTGGATTCACCTGCAGCTCTTTGGCTCCTCAGTGAGGGGAACTGACACAGTGTAATGACTCTATCTATAGATGATGCAGTAGAGGCTCCTAATGGACTGACCTGCACATCATGTGCATCTGCCTCTGTAATGGCTTCCGCTTGTCTTAAGTGCAAAGAGCGTGGAGCCAAACACAACTCCATCAAGCTCTCCACACCACAGACAGAGTGAGTGCTGGATAAACTTCACCGGCTCCACATGACTGATGGACAGATCCTGGATTTTGGATTAAATGATGCATGACCAGACTTAGCTGACAAACATCAGGTGAGATTTGTCTTATTTCACAATTTATATAATTTGTTCTAAGTTGCATAGTATGATGCTTATTTTGCTTTAAACATTTAGTTTATTACCCTATAAATTAGTGCTTTCCCATCATTTTTAGTATAAAGTGTTTAAGGTTCAAATAAATTCTATTATATATCTAATATATCCTGGAGAACTAGAGTGATGTTTAACAATCATAAATTGTTACAAAACAAAAAGTTGTTTTTCTTAGCTATTTAAAACCACAATGTAACTGTTTAGTTACCATTTCTGATTTAATTTTTTCTAATGCAACAGTTCAAACTGATATTGGGTTGTACCCACTTTTGTGTGTGTTTACGTACATAATAAAAGCAGGACACCTCTTTCATAATCCAAACCCAAAAAACCCTGCACATCTGCTTATTAGATGAACAGACAATCTGGGCTGAGCAGAGAGATTACTGGTCGAAAAACACGCCATATGGATTAAAAGTGGAAGTCACTGATTTACCAGAGCTGCGTGTCTGAATCAGGGGGTGGGGGATTCTAAAGGTGTCACTTGTTGTTTTGCTATAATTTCATCCACATTTCACCCAGAAACCTCCTCTGAAGTTCTTTTTCGCTCTAAAAAATGGAGGTAGTGTAAGGTCAAGGCATTACCAATCCATCAAGATAAACAAACTGATTAACCTAAAACGCTGGAGAACGTTCTGTGCAGCTGTAATGTAGTGATGTAATACAGCCGCTGTGCATTTTCATGCCAAATTACTCTGCATTCATTTTCTAGCCCCTATGGACATGTGCTGATGAACTGTGACTATAGAAGATTAGAGATTATGACTATTGGCATTGTGAAATGAAATGACTGCTGAAGGTCATAATAAATCTTGGCTGTTCAGTTTCAAAAGTTTGTCAAATAACACTATAGAATTATTCAAGACACTGTAAAATTTACAGTGAATTTACTTTAACTTTTTTGAAACTTTAACCATTTTTTAAATTAATTTTGCAAAATATTATTACTATTTTAAATAACTTAAATAACTTTAAATAACTTGTCCATTGGAATATTTTTAAAAATGTAGTCTTCAGTGTCATATGATCCTTCAGAAATCATACTAATATGCTGATTTGCTGCACAAAAACCATTTCTTATTATTATCAATGTTGAAAACTGACTGTGTTTAAGTGCCACGTTAAAAAAGAAAATCTAAGATTACGGATTTAACAGAGAATAAAAAACAGAGAATAAAAAAAATTATGAGCATAAAATATTAATAATTTGGGAATAAAGTTGAAATTATGAGCATTAAATCGTAATACTTTGAGAATAAAGTTGAAATTACGAGAATAAAGTCGTAGCAATATGAGACGAAAGTTAAAATGTTTTGAGAATAAAGTCAAAATTACGAGAATAAAGTCAAACTATTTTGATAAGTCAAAATTACGAAAATAAAGTAAAAAATTTTTGCGAATATAGCCGAAACTACTTGAATAAAGTTACAATTATGAGAATCAAGTCAATATTTTAAGAATAAAGTTGAGATTACAAGAATAAAGATGAAATATTGAGAATAAAGTCAAAATTATGAGAACAGTCGAAATATTTTAAGAAAATTACAAGAAAAGGCTAAATATTTTGAGAATAGTTGCAATTATGAGCATAAAATCTTAATATTTTGAGAATAAAGTTGAAATTATAAGCATAAAATAAGCATATTTTGAGAATAAACTTGAAGTTATGAGAATAAAGTCATAGCAATATGAGAATAAAGTTGAAATATTTTGAGAATAAAGTTGTATTATGAGAATAAAGACCTAAATATTTAGAGAATAAAGTTGAAATTATGAGAATTGTCAAATATTTTAAGAATAAAGTTGAAATTGCAAGAAAGGTGTAAATATTTTGAGAATAAAATTTAAATTATGAGCATAAAATCGTAATATTTTAAGAATAAAGTTGAAATTACGAGAATAAAGTCGAAATACTTTGAGAGTAAGGTCAAAATTACGAGCAGAAATCAAATTATTTTGATAATAAGGTCGAAATTATGAGAATAAAGTTGAAATATTTTGAGAGTAAGGTCAAAATTACGAGCAGAAATCGAATTATTTTGATAATAAAGTCAAAATTATGAGAATAAAGTCAAAATATTTTGAGAATAAAGTCAAAATTACAAAAGTAAAGTCGAAATATTTTGAGAATGAACTCAAAGCAATTACGAGATTAAAGTCATAACCTAGGAGGCTACTGCACCTACAAATGGCCAAGATTGGGAACATTGGGAACATTGGCTAACTTTAATTACACACATCACCTCATGACTTACTGCTCTAATTTTCATAGCTATCAGAAGTTTTCTAGGCATTAGTGACTCTCCAGTAAATGACATCAGTGCGATGATGTCTGTGCGAGAGTGATTATGTGTGTATCGTGACGTCTCTGGCGTGAGCGCATTGTAGTGCTGTGCAGGTGACAGTGAGCTCACGCTAACGCTAATGCCAGAGAAAGCCCAGCAGCTGCAGCCAAACAAGTAAGCTCATTATACTCCGCTTCAAAAGGTTAGAGCACCACGAGCACCATGAATAGAGCACCATGAATTATTCGAACTGATCAAGCCTCCCTCGCTTTCTCAATGTTCAGCCACACACGTCTACAAAACAATCACAACAATGCACTGGACACGTTACGCTTATAGCCCGTTGATTTAGAAATGTTGATAAAACCTAATCTCACAAAACATGCATATGATGCCATGGTAATATGTTTTGGACACTGGCGTGATGGTAATACCATGGTATTTTTTGACCGTGCCATCTTACACATCAATATACCATGGTACTGCTGTGGTATTGTATTGTATTGTAAGGCTCTGAACATAAAAACATCCATTGATTATTTTTTATATTTGTTATATTTTGTATATTCTATTATTTTTTTATTTTAATTTTACCTATTAAATGTATTTTAATTTGAATATTTATTGAACTTAATTTAACTTAAAAAAAATAAAGTCGAAATTATGAAAATAAAGTCAGAAATTTTGAGAATAAAGTCAAAATGACAAGAATAAAGTTGATATATTTAGAGAATAAAGTCAAAATTACAAGAATAAAATTAAATATTCTGAGAATAAAGTTGAAATATTTTGGTAGTAAAATCGAAATTAGGAGAATAAAGTCTAAATAATTTGAGAATAAAGTCAAAATTACGAGTATAAAATCGAAATATTTTGAGAACAAAATCGAAGTTATAAGAATAAAATCCAAATATGTTGAGAATAAAGTCGAAATTATGAGAAAAAAGTTGAAATATTTAGGGAAAAAATGTTGAAATTACAAGAATAAAGCTGAAATTACGAGAATAAAATTTTTATATTTTGAAACAAAATTGAAATTATGAGAATAAAGTCAAAATATTTTAAGAATCAAGTCAAAATTATGAGTTATTTTATATATATATATATATATATATATATATATATATATATATTATACATATAAGATCTCAGAAGTGAAAACAAGGAAAAATTAAATTCATTTTATTAATATTTTATAATAATTTCAGATTATAGTATTATTTATTTTATAGAAAAAAATATAGAATTATGATATTAATTAATTAACATTAAAAAGCATATGTAATCTCTAAACAAAACTGTAAATACAGGAAAAACAACAACAACAACAATATGCAAATAAACTAAAATTGCTTAATGCACCTTTAAATTTGCCAATTTGTTGTTGTGCATGTGTTCAACTGCAGTTATACTAATTTCTGTGTATCATATGATACTTTCAACAGTGCTGACCTTTGACCTCCAGCCAATGAGTCCCCATTTCTGACTGCTGGAGGATGGAGAAACCTGCGTTTCTGCTTTGTGTTTGGAGCGCAACACTGTAAACAATGGAGGCATCTGGATTACCTCTGCCAGCAGAGCTTAACGCAACCGAACTTAATGAGACACTGAGTCATGGCCACCCTATGCATCTGGCTCCCAGCATGCAGTTAGGAAGCATGTCCAATCCGCAGTCTCGTTTACGAGACATGTCGGCTCTCGTGGTCATGGTGACTCTTAATGCAGTAGCGCTCTTGGCCAACAGCGGAGTGCTTGCCGTAGTAGTGAAAGTGCCACATCTTCGCAAGTTTAGTTTGGTGTGTCACCTCTGCATTGTGGATTTACTATGCGCCGCTTTGCTAATGCCACTCGGCATCGTCTGCGGCTCGCCCTTCTTCGCCGGCATCGTCTTTTCTGTACTCGAATGCAGGTTGTATATATTCCTCAATGCCTTTCTCATATCTGCCTCTATTTTTACGGTTACTGTGATTAGCATCGAACGCTACTTCTACATCGTACATCCTATGAGGTACGAGGCTAAAATGACTCCTTGGTTATCCGCAGCTGTGATGGGATTCGTCTGGGTGGCGTCTACTTTGCTAGGGCTTGCTACCGTCTTCGGATGGCCAAGTTATGGGAGTAGAAGCTCCATTGCCGCCACCCATTGCTCTCTTCATTGGAGCCACAGCGGACATCGGAGAGTATTTGCTATTTTATTCTCCACGGTTTGCTTTTGCGTCCCAGCTGCTATTATTATCGCCGTCTATGGGAATGTCTATAAAGTCGCCCACACGGCTGCGCGGGAAAGAGGGCCGATCCCGAGCTGGACGATGGCGACCGCTCATCCGAAGCGTCGGTCAGATTCTGTCAACAGCCAAACCACGATTATCACCACCAGCACGAGCGTCCGAAGAAACCAGGTCCCGCGCAGGAAAAGGAGAACGCTGGTTGGTGGGAAGGCGGCTCTTACTTTGGCCATCATTGTGGGTCAGTTTCTGCTCTGCTGGCTGCCTTATTTTGCTTTCCACCTCCATTTGTCGCTGGGATTCTCTCACAGTACCTCTGAGGAAGCCGAGGGACCGGTCACATGGCTGGCGTATTCGACGTTCGCGGTAAACCCGTTTTTTTACGGCCTGCTCAACCGTCAGATCAGGGAGGAGTTGTGTAAGATGCTCTTGTGTTGCCGATCACCCGGCAGACCGGTGCGGCCCACGGCGTCGGGGCAAGAACGTTCAGGACATGAGGACTTTTTTCATTTTTTGCACAGGAGCGGTGACAGGGACGGAGTTAGATGCAGTTACCACATGGCAACACCGAGAAGCACCCTGGACCAGACTAGTTTTAGGATACCGGGGCAAATACCTGAAGAGATCACCTAAACTACTCTTAAGATTACACAAAAACATTCATATTCTCAATTTTTGAGTCTTAATCATTCAATTTTTGTACTGGAGTTGCACTGTTATTATGATTGACTGTTTTAGCACTTTTTAGGTGTGCTTCAAAAAGCATGAAATTGAAATTTACCATATTTTCTAAATGCATGTTATTTCTCTTATTGTGAATGACTCATCCATACCAGGACTCAATAGCAAAAACATAATAGATGACTTAAAAAGTCTTTTTAAGATATCTTAAATTTGAGGATGTAAAAACAGGAATTGATTCTTTGCAGGAAGTTTGATTGACAGGCGATCTGACCAATCACAACGCTAAATCTGCCATTTTGTCTGACAAACAAACCAGACAGGAGAATAGATTAACATTGGTGGACTTGAACTTGAAAAATAGTGTGTATTGACATCATTTAGTGGTTGAAACAAGATACTATGAACGGTTATTGCTATTTTTTATCTCACAATTGTGACTTTTTTCTCAGAATTGCATGATATAAACTTGGAATTATTAGATATAAAGTCAGAATTGTGAGATAAAAACTCAATTCTGACTTTTTTCTTCAGAATTGTGATATAAACTCACAATTACGAGTTATAAAGTCAGAATTGCGAGATATAAACGGACAATTCTGACTTTTTTTTCTCACAAATGCAAACCAGACAGGAGAGTAGATTAAAGCTGATGGACTTGAAAATGGTGTTTATTGACATCTTTCAGCGGTTCAAACAAGATATGAAAAGCCCATTTCCCCCACTGAATAAAAAAATGGTTATTGCGCAAGAATTGAGACATAAACTTGCACTTACGAGAAATAAAGTTAGAATTGTGAGATAAAAACTCACAACTTTTTCCTCAGAATTGTGATATAAACTTGCATTTGCAATTTATGAAGTCAGAATTGCAAGATAAAAACTAACAGATTGCAAATTATAACGTCAGAATCGCATGATATAAACTCACAATTGCAAGTAATAAAGTCAGAATTGAGATTAAAAACTCACAATTCTTACTTTTTTCCTCAGAACTGTGACAGAAACTAGCAATTGCGAGTTATAAAGTCATAATTACAAGACATAACTCACAATTCTGACTTTTTTGACACAAATGCGACTTTTTCTCAAAATTGTGAGACATAAAAATCACAATTACGAGTTATAAAGTCCAATTTTGAGGGGGAAAAAAATACTGATATGTTCTCAGAATTGTATTTGTTTATATTTTGCCCTAGTAATCTTCTGGTGAAATGACTCTCTGGTGACATATAGTGGACTTCTCAAGTCATTTAGTGCAGTTAAACCCTGCCTTTCATAATCAGCTGCTAACTCACATTAAGATCTGTTGCATTTTATTAAAAAGCTATAAAAAATGTTCACAATAAGACCATGCATGTGCATTCAGACAGCAAACAGGGTAGATTTTGATTGATGTTACACAGACTTTTTAAAGGTCAGCCACACTGCGACTGGCAACACGGTGACAACCAATGAACAAATGCCTTCATCCAATCACAGCTTTTCCTAGTGGTGACTTCACCCACATGTTTACAAACACAGTGCTGATTAGGGTTTGAATGACATTCTAAACTGAAATGACATATTTACTGCCTAAACTTTTAATGTCATCAAGCTTAACCAACATTTAAATAAAACATATTCAATATTATTTACATATTTTAAATCACTACAGAAAATACATTTCGTCTACTGTATTACAGTATTTCTACTGCACTATTTAACATAAGTAACATGAGTAACATAAATGACAAAAATACTTCTTTGCTTGAACCTAAATCGTCATACGAGTAAAAACTTGTTTTAAAAAAGTGTTTTGAATCAATTTTTACATATTTATTTCTATTTATAGTGCAGAGGACCTCAGCTGTCTGCTGTATTTCTTTTCTACTGTTCAAACTGTACATATCACACATGGACTAAAGTGACAAAGACAAATTGTTTTGTTGTTCAATAAAAACACTTGTCAGAGAAAGCTTGACATATACTGACTCGGTTCAATGCAGCATATGTTCAGCTGTGTTGCATTTACAGCTCATTGTGCTGATTTTGAATGGTGTGCTAAATGGAGCTACCCATTACATCACACGATGTATTTATTTGTGCTTTCTTTATTTATACAAAACAATGTGCTGTAATGGAGATGGATAGCGCTGTATTCATGTATTTATGAGGAGGATGGTACTGTACATACGTACAACTGGTTTTCTTGCATTGTTTATTTCAGACATACTTCATGCAGGCTAATTAGTATAGCCACTCAACAATGAAGTACAATAAAGTATGAGCCACATCACTATCACTATACTTTTATGCATTTACTGAGTCTCCACATGTGTTGCATTTCTCCTGTTGGTATTCTACATCTGCGTATTTATGAAAATCCTGTGCCAAATACATAGGGTTATATAATATAGTAAATCTGCCAGAGGACAGCTGTTTCACATGTAAACACATTTAGATTCAGATTTTCTGAATTCTGTGCATTTCATCATCTGAAAGCATGTTTCCTGTAATTATATCTTCATATAATATTTCTGGACATGTTTTTATTTCTAATGGGGAGATTTGAACACAGATTAGACTTAACGGATAAAACAAACTGAACTAGGGCGGCTGCCAAAAGAACATTTTAAAAGGCGTTGGTTCGACCTCACAATCCACGAGACAGCCACTGTGGGCAAAGGTGAATTGGGAAAAAAAATGCCACAAACTGTGAGATTAAACAGTGATGGTGATTAATATGAGAGATTTCCAGAATAAAACACCATGATGACATCTGACCATGATACTATAGACAAAAATAGCTAAAACAGTTAGAGGCGCAGCATTTTTTTTTTTTTTTTCAGTTGAGACGCTTTGTCTGCTATGATACGAAATATCCCCCATAAGTATTACTAGTGTCTGATTTAGTTTTTATGAATATAAAATGTTGACACAATATAAAGTACTTATTCTGGCCCTGGTTCTAAATTATTTTATTTCGTCGTTGTGCTTTTTGTTGTCGTGGATGTGGCGGTTGGTTGGTGAAATTTGTCCCGTCCCTCCTCCGCTCTGATTGGACGGCTGACTAAAAAGTGACAGTGATGAGCACAGCGTTTTTACCAAAACTTGAACGTTCTTCAACTCTCCACAATGTGCTCAGCATGAAAAAAAAACACTTAGCGCCTTGTCACGAACCTGGCATTTTAAAAGATGCAGTAAACCATGTAACTAACAATCACAACACCCTAACATTGTGGCAGGAGTTAGTTACAACAAGATTTCACAGTTTTCTCAAAAGCAATACACATGTATACAGAATGAGACAGGAATATTAAAATGAATGAATTACAATAGAACATAGCATTTTTAAATTTAAAAAATGTAATTTCAAAATAAATGTATATGAGATGAGCTGTTGGACTGTTAATAGAATAGTAAATAGAAACCAAAGAGTTGCTAATGGATATGATGGTGAAAGACATTTTCCTAACAGTATTTTCCAAAATTCAGCAGATGGGGTCGCTATTGAGTTTTTTTTTATTTTATTAGACAACAACAACAAATTTTTTTTTTACTTAACTTTATTATAGCCCTGAACTCAGTTGCTCAGTTATAGGAAAAATTATAACGACAATTTTGTTCAATACTGTATCAGAATTATAACTTATAAAAACCTGTCTTTTTAATAGTGAAAAAGATTAAACAAAACATTATAGATACACATGATTTAATAATGGATATTTCGGCTATTTTCGTCCACTGTTAGTGTAATATATTGTGATAGTGTTACAGTTTTTATTAATATTTTGATTACATTTTAATTTTAAAATCAATCTTCATTTTCATTTTAGTTAGTTTTAGGTATTTTTGTCATTTTCGTTTTATTTATTTATTTATTTATTTTTATGCCTGTATAGCCTTTATTCATGTTCAGTTTCACTTTTAGTTATTTTAATACACCAGAATAAACTGAATGAAAATTAGAATAGTGCTTTAGTAACTAGCTGAATTTTTAAAAAGTAAATAAATAAATAAATAAAATTTTAATTTTTTAGATCTTATTTTACTTCTGTTGATTGTTGTTATTTTAGTAAGAGGAAACTTTTTATTTATTTATTTATTTTAGCTTTTTTATGGTTTTAGCTTTAGTTAACTAATGATCCTGTTCTATCCTAATAAATATTTTATTTTATTTTAATTATTGACAAAGTTTTGTATATGCCCCCGAGTTAAATATATTGTATAATAAAACATCATCATTATTAAATATTCTTGGTCCATTTTCCTGGAAAAGAAAGTCTTTTTAAATACATATATCTATTGTATTTGTGTATTTTTTCATTATTTGTCTATTTTGTCAGATTTTACATTATAGGTTTTTAGATATATGCCAAGAAAACAAAAGTCCCGTGAGACTTTCGTTTATCTTCGGAACACAAATTAGGACATTTTTGATGAAATCAACTTTCTGATGAAATGAACTTTCTGACCCTGCATAGACACCAATGCAACTACACACATTCAAGGCCCAGAAAGGTAGTAAGGACATCATTACAATAGTCCATGTGAACCAGTGGTTCAACTGTAATGTTATGAAGCTATGAAAATACTTTTTGTGCAGAAAGAAAACAAAAATAACGTCTTTAATCAACAATTTCTTCTCTTCTGTGTCAGTCTTCAATGCACATTCAAGACAGTACCATGACCTGGTACGTAGGTAGTTGCGTTGGTGTCTATGCAGGGTCAGAAAGCTCTCGAATTTCATCAAAAATATCTTAATTTGTGTTCCGAAGATAATATACTTACAGGTTTGTAACAACATGAGTAATTAATGACAGAATTGTAATTTTGGGTTGAAGTGTTATAATCTTTGAACCAAATTTACAAAAAAAAACAAACAAAAAAAAAGAAACACTACACACTAATCGAGCTAAATCCCAATCAGTGCTCCAAATCAATGCTTCCATTTCACTAAATATTTCATCCTGTTCTTGATCCACTCGTTCTCATAAGAGCTCTTCTAAGCTTACCAGCAGTCTGCATTTCACCGGTCACTAATGGAGTATTTATAGCAGATGCATCAGTGGGGGCTGGCATCTTCCCATAGGGGCCTGTTTGGGAATGCCTGTTAGGGCATGGTCACTTTCCTAATATATCCCATATCCCTGTTACAGCTTCAAGACAGCACTCCAGCTCTGCATTCACAGTGTATATGTGTGAGAGTGTGTGAAACCATTTGCATGTTTTGATGGTGTTGATGAGCCGCTTTATGACCTTACGACCTTCATATTGATGACGGGCACCATGATGCGGAGTATGGACGCAAGGGAAACGGAGATCGACCTGAGGGATGCAGGGGATGGAGAGGACGACGAGGGACAACAGACGTGGAAGACCCAGCTGGAAACTGTCCTGGAGGAAGAGGAAGAAGAAGATCTGATCTCTACACAGAGCGACACCAGGCCTCTAATCAATGAACGGGATCCGAGACAAATAAATGAGTGTCTTAAGGTAATCTCGTCATGTCTAACTACAATTGTTCTTTATTGTAGCACTACAGAGTCTATAAAATGTCACTTTTGATGGTGAAATTGACTGTTGAGGAACATATCTCATATATTTACTGTTTATACTAGTGATGTATACACTACAGCCTCAAAACCTCCAAGCCATCAAATTATACTGCAAAAAAAAGATTTTCCTGCATTTTTGTCTTGTTTTCCAGTACTAATATCTAAACATTCTAAAACCATTAAATTTACTTGAGAAGCAAAATTACTTAAGGTACTATGTCTTGTTTAAAAAGCAAAAAAAAAAAAAAAAAAAAAAATCTATCAAAATTAAGTGAGTATGCTTAAAACAAGAACAAATATCTGTCAATAAAATAATAAAAATAAACTTAATTCAAAGGAAATCAAAATTTTTTGTTACCCCACTGATACACACAACCAGTCAAAAGTTTTCGACCAGTAAGATTTTTAATGTTTTTTAAAGAAGTCTCTTCTGCTCACCAAGCCTGCATTTATTGGATCCAAAGTACAGCAAAAATTTTGAAATATTTGTATTATTTAAAATGACTGTTTTCTATTTTAATATAATTTAAAATGTAATTTATTCCTGTTATTTTAAAGCTGAATTTTCAGCATAATTACTCCAGAAATTACTAGAAATTATTCTAATATTGATTTGCTGCCCAAAAAACATATTATTATTATTATGTTGAAAACAGCCAAGTAGAATTTTATCAGGTTTCTCTAATGAATAGAAAGTGCAGAAGAACAGCATTCATCTGAAACAGAAATCCTTTGTAATATTATAAATGTCTTCATCATCACTTTTTATCAATTTAAAGCATCCATGATAAATAAAAGTATTAAATTCTATAATTTCTTTCCAAAAAAAAAATCAGAAAAAAAGAATAATTAATCCTAAAAAAATTTACTCAACTGTTTTAAATATTGATAATAATAGTAATAAAATGTTTCTTGAACAGCAGATCAGCATATTAGAATGAGTTCTGAAGGATCATGTGACACTAAAGACTGGAGTAATGATGCTAAAAATGTAGCTTTGATCACAGGAATAAATTACATTTAAAAAATATATTCAAATAGAAAACAGTTTTTTAAATAGTAAAAAAAAAAATCACTTTGGATCAAATAAATGTAGGCTTGGTGAGCAGAAGACACTTCAAAAACGTTTGACTGGTAGTGTATATTCCTCTGATTAAGCATAAACTTACATAACTGTGATTAAAAATAAAATAAAACTTGAGAAACAAAATGATTTAAGATTTTGTCTTGTTGTCTGAAAAATCTATCAACATAAAGTGTGCTTATGCCTAAAACAAGACAAAAAATTTCAATGGAAAGATTAACTTAAAACTAATTTTTGTTACACTCATTGATAGATATTTTCTTGTTTTAAGAATAAAGTCATGTAATTTTGACACTTTTTTCCAAAAACAAAACTTAATATTCTCCTTCTCAACATATCTATCCTGGTTTACGAATTTGTAGACATTTGTAAATAAATAAATAAATAAAAAGTTTGTTCTATTATTATTATTTATTTTTATTTATAATTATTTATTTATTTAGTTATTGCAGTACACAATTTTGATCAATCATATTGCCAAAATCTTTGTATTTAATGACATTTTGATAGTTCAGTTAGGCTAAATTAGATCCAACCCTACTGAATCTACTCTAATCCAAAGTAAGAAACATTGTCTTGACATTGTAGACAGCCACAGCTGGTAGCATGAGATGGATTAGAAGTACATGTGTGAATATCTCCAATGATGTGGACAATAATAGCAACCACTTCTTAAATGAGCTGACCAGACAAATTACACAGCTATTAAAGACTAGCAGTAGCTTTATAGGGCTACTGTAGCATTGTTTTGGTTATGAACCGTTGCTAATACTAAATTGCTGATGGCGGTTTTAAGTCTGAAATACTTATAGAGGTTAAGATACGTACCAAACAAACACTGTGAAGTTCCACATACAAAAAAAGAGATGTGATGAATATACACTTAATACGGCAGATGCAGCCGTAGAAATGGAAGTCCCGCCTTTCATTTAAAACAGCCAATCAGCTTAGCTCATTTGTTTCCGAACTTGTATGTGCATTAGCTAAATTGATCATTTATGACCATTATTGTTAGTTGTATTGGTAACTTAATGTATGTTAGTGAAAATTATCTAAGCCAGTGTTAACTTAGAAAGCTTCCCCTATTCAGGTAGAAGCTAAATGTATACATTTAAATGTAAATCATGTCTAAAATGTAAAATCTAATCTAAATCATGATTTATGACTATCGTTGTCAAGTTTCTTGGTGGTTTAATGTATGTTGGGGAATGATTAGCTTAAAACGATTACAATTAGATTAAGCTAAATTCATGCATTTAATGACAAATAATGTCAAAAATGTAAAATTAAATCTAAATCATGGTTTATGAATATTGTTGTCATCTTCATTGGTGATTTAATATATGGTAGCCAGCTTAGTCTTTCCCCATTCATAAATATATTTAAATGTAAAATCATGTCTAATATGTAACATGAAATCTAAATCATTATTTATGACTATTGTTATCAGGTTCACTGATGGCGTAATGTATATTAGTGAAAATTAGCATAGCCAATATTAGTTTCTCTACCCTGCTGAAAAAAAAACAAACAATAGAAACCATCACAGAAAATTCTAGTGGTTTGCTCTACAAATACCATTATAAACATTACAAACCATCAACTATTAACCAATAAAACCATTAAAAATGGTTTCCAATGGTTGGTTTTGGGACATATTACATTTTAGTGGTTTTAACAAGCCTCCAATAGAAGGGGACCAGTTACCAGTAGAGACCCACAGGGACCATTACAGTTTCCATTAAAATCAATACAATTCTTATTATAACCAGCAAAACCATTACAAATTCTCTTATGTTTTCTATTGTTTTTTCCACATTTTTCAAGATTGCCATATTTGTTTTAAAGCAGACGAGGGTTAACAAAAAGTGCTACTTTCCTGAATATTCTTTTTCGACAGGTTAGTTTTGAGGATGTGATAGCAGAGCCAGTGTCGGTGCGCAGTGGGGATCGGGTGTGGATCTGGAGTCACGCTCTTTTCGAGGTGTCCAGGGTCTGGTTTTACCGTATCATCACGGCTCTGCTTGCTGTTCCAGTGTCCCTCCTCGCTGGGATTATCTTCGCCATCCTCAGCTTTGTTCACATCTGGTATGAGCAGATCATCTGAATATACATTTACATTACATTTATGCTTTTATCCAAGTTACATTCCATTTATGGTACCCATCTTATTCTTCAACGCGGAAGTAAGCCCATGAGCGAGACTTCCGGGTTCATTAGCCGCTATAGAGGGTTTGCACTTACTTCATGATTTGGTCAGTTACTCAGATGCTCGGCCATATTGGAGATACTCAGATGTAAACAACAGCATGGATTGAACGGTTAATGTTCTACTGAATACGTTGTTCTGCTAATTTATGCTGTCTAAACCATGGAACAAACATGTAGAAGCTGCTAAATCATATAAAGAAGAACTTAGTATAAGCAGGAAAGGGTGCAATATTTTGACAAACTAAAGTTAATAGGTGATAAAAATATGTATGTGCAGTATTAATTAAGATATTAGCCTAATATTTCACCTACCTGACTGGAAATGATGGAAGAACAAACACGAATGTTGTCAAGATTTTCGCCCTGGAAATCCTGGTTCAGTTTGACCAGCCACAAACACATTTTGTTCCTCAGACAGTTTTTGTACTCTTTTCCTTGATTTGTTATAACTTTTGGCAGTCTTTAGTACTCAAAATGTTTTTCCTGGTCTGACCGATTAGTACAACCCAAAACATGACAATAACTGACCATTTTCAGCAGCACTAATTAGAAAACATCCGCGAGTTTCGTTTGGTTCAGTGGCATTGTTTACGTTCAGTGCCGCCAATATGGCCGATTGATGATGCATCGTGAAGAGAAGAATAACAACGTGTAAAAAACGTCAAACTGTTTTCACTACAAAACAGTGTGTTCATAATTAGGATAATACGTTGATATAATAAGGTAAGAAACACCAATTTACAATATCAAGCAGCAAATCAGGCTGTTTTGTACATTTAAAAATAGCTGGAGGTGGATAAGACCAGACGCCTTACCCAGGTAGTATTTATTACCTCGTCATGTTAGCAGTAGATAAAAGTAGACGTTTTTATCAGATTTAATTACCTAAACTACAACAAGAAATACTAAGCTTTCGTTTTTTTCTTGTTTTAGGTTCTTTACGCCATGTGTGCAGGTTGTCTTAATAAACACCGGGTGGTTGCAAACATTATGGAGCAGCGTTTTAGACATAATCATCCTACCGTTCTTCCAAAGCGTTGCCAAATGCTGCAGCGGGATTAGTGTCGTGCTCACACGGGAATGAGAAACGTTCTCTGGAATCTGCTGAATCGATTCAAATGGAAATTCACATTGAACTTTTGGGCAGATGTGTGGCCATCTGACTCCTGGTGCATGTCAAGGGGGACCATGCCCAAATGCTAAGCGTAATGAATGTTAACTCGCTGCCAAAGACTGAGAGGAAGCGAACATTTGGAAATGCATGAAGTTTGCGTATTTTTTAAAGGGATAGTTCACTCAAAAATGACGGTTCTGTCATTTACTCACCCTCAAGTTCAAAACCAATGTGATTTTCTTTCTTCTCTTCTTCTCAATGACATGAGGGTGAGTAAATGATGACAGGATGTGCAATTTTCAAAGAAGTAACCCTGTGTGTTTTCTACAGACTTTATCAATGTTTCTTTTTGTTGATTAATTTCTTAATTTCCCACTGAAGGTGCCATAAAACGTGTCTGCAGCTGGTATGGTCGTGCTATTCTGCCTTTTGGCTAATGATTATGGAAAAATACTGCTATTAACATCTGTTGTGTGTTTTCATGACCTGTTTTGCATTGCATTGAGGACACATTGTGTTCTTTGAAGTATTCTCGAAGCTCTTTCATTTGAAAAATAACCAATTGTTGTCAATTAAATGCCTCACTCTTCATATGCTAATTATGGGGCCACCAAAATAATAATATCAACTGATGCGTTTATATAACGCCCTCTGCTGTAAATGATCAACCTGTCAGTGATTTTAATCTGATTATCTACATTCTAGCACACCCTAGTGTTGAAAAGATCAGATCTTCTTAATGCCATGTGCTTCATATCTTAAAATGACATTTGTAAGCATATGCAAAATCTCTGAAGGTCTTAAAGTGGCAGTTCACCCCAAAAACTCTGTCGTCATTTAAATGTATTCAGAATTGTCATTTTTTTTAGGTGAACTGTCCCTTTAATTCAAACTCCAGTAGAGTTTAGGGTACAGATACATCATTGATCTATAAATAATGGCAATCAAATGGGTGTGCCTGACTCTGTAACTTGGCAAAAAGAAACACAAACATGGCCAGACACATCCCCTGAGAATGTGCAGATGCTAAAAATGGTCTAGCAGTATGTTTCATTGGATATCTAAAAAGCAGATTTTGGCAACCATGTACAGAACGTCAACCTTTATTTTCATATAAGGAAGACATCAATAGAAAATACAAAGAGATAAATGAAGGTTTTCATTAAAGGGAGATGTTTGAAAATGGGTGGATGTACAAATGGATCAACTAAAAGCGCGAGTGCATAGAAAATCGTAACATTTCACAGTTTGATCCAGTACACATCTTGTAGTACAAAACTAATTGCAACTGTAATTCACATTTTTGTGATTGATTCTTACATGTCACTTTTTCATTAAATAAAGCCATGGAGTGGAATGAAATGTCTATACAAATCATAAAGACGAAAAGTCGTTCCTTATAAATACAGCACACACTTGTACACCTTTTGACCTGGTGAGATGGTTTCGAAAAACTGAAATTTCCAATATCTGTATGTTTTACATGGCAGTATTGGATACAAAAACAATTGTTCAGTCTATACGAGAACTGAAATAAAGAAATTATACACAGGACTGAGGAAGTCAAAAACCATGTGTTGAAATTTTCAGTTTTTAAACAAGCAGAAAAGACTGACTAAAACATATGCGGAGTAAAGGGAGGTTTATGCCACCTGAATCATCTGGCCCACTGTGTCCTCTTCAGACTGATCCTGCTCAGATTTCTGTGAAGAAAAAGAAAGATAAATAAAGATGATGAAAATTTCATTTCTATGACATGCTATGAGGGGATGGCAGGTGTTGAACTCTTACCTGATTGAACCATGAGAATTTTCTGATACTTATTAATGTGCTTGATATATACAAAATATAAGTGTTTGACTCAACTCTAAAATCCATTTTAAACCATGTATGTTATTTATTCATCAATTAAAATACTTAAAAATATATTACATTTTATATTGAAGAATTGGTGTACAGTTCAGGTCAAAAGTTTACATACACCTTGCAGAATCTGCAAAATGTTATTTATTTTACCAAAATAAGAGGGATCATACAAAATGCATGTTATTTTTTTATGTATTACTGACCTGAATAAGATATTTCACATTAAAGATGTTTACATATAGCCCACAACAGAAAACAAAAGTTGAATTTTTTTAAAAGACCCCATTCAAAAGTTCACATTATTAAACTTTTGGAATTTGAAGATCAGGGTAAATTTAACTTATTTTGTCTTCTGGGAAACATGTAAGTATCTTCTGTTGCTTCTGAAGGGCAGTACTAAGTGAAAATAAATATGATACTTAGGCAAAATAAGAAAAATGTCCACATCTTCATTCTGTTCAAAAATTTTCACCCCCCAGCTCTTAATGCATTGTTTTTCCTTCTGAGCGTTGAACCTTCTGTAATAGTTGCATTTGAGTCTCTCAGTTGTCCTCAGTGTGAAAAGATGGATCTCAAAATCATGCAGTCAAGTGTTCAAATATACCAAAATACTGAAAACCAAAAAATTTGTGGGACCTGAAGGAGAACAAAGGGCAGTTTAACTGTTCAGGACAAACAAGGGACCCATGAACAATTATCAATTAAAAAAAGAAGTGTATGTAAACTTTTGAACAGAGTCATTTTAATAAATTCAACTATTATTTTTTCTTGTGGACTGTATGTAAACATCTGTTATTTGAAATATCTTATTCAGTAAGTTCTAAATAAAAAAATAACATGTATTTTGTATGATCCCTCTTATTTTGGTAAAATAATTGCAGATTCTGCAAGGTGTATGTAAACTTTTGACCTTAAAATTTGAATATTTAACTCTCGTTGTGCTAAAAATCTTCAAACTAATTTGGTGTTTCCAGTCAAAAATAACCAACATTTAATTGCTTGTAAATCTCTTATTATGTTATATTATGACTAAACCTCAGATTCAATCTTTTGTCAACTTTCAGATTAAATACAAGTGGTAAAAATACCCCCCAAATTAAAAAACGCTCCAAAAAAATTTGGGGTAGTTGTTATACCATGTATGAGCAAAGTCAGTAAGTTTTAGCCCAATGTGATAACATGTTGTTTTGGGTAAATAAAAAAAATATTCTCCAGGTCAAAATGACTAAAAATCAACATGAAAAACTTTTCATCAACATATAAAAAACTTCAAAGCATTACTAACCAAGTATAAATCAAGAACAAAGGTTTATTTGCATAAAAAGGGCATATATAATCATGTAACAAACATAAATGCAAACAAGAGCCCACATACAGCCCGCTGTAAGAAACATAAAATGGCAAAAGCAACAACAAAGCCACAGCTTTGGGCGAAGACAGAAGAGCATTGAAGGGTGCAAGCCAAGCCATACATCACAAATGAAAACAGATCATTTTGAATGGCTATTCATACCAGTAAGATGGTAAAAAGGACAAATAAACACAGCTTAATACATCTCAGCATTCAGAGAGCATCACAAGCAGTCTGGGTAGAAGTTTACAGCATGGTAGGACAGACGGAAGAAATGCAGACAGAAGACGTCAAGGTTGAAGATTTCCTTTTAAAGTAGTAGACATTTAAGACAAGAAACCTTTAACACTGACGGTAAAATGTGCTAACCACCATAGCTTTTTGAAAGAAGCCAAATCTATAAAGCTGCACACTAAGATGCAGCTAAATAATGAAGTTATTAAAGGAAGTAGTAGTAAAGTAAGCTACAAGGCAGCATAGCAGATCAAACATGGGAACTACTTTGTACATTGTATTTTTTGCTCATTCTATACACTAGAACATATATACTAAGAACTTAGTATGCATGTTCAGTTTAATTGGTTGGAAATGTTGGTTAAGTCACAGACAGAGACAGTTTGGACATGAGTGTGTCACAGACGCATGAGGTAACTCGGACACAGAGCCGCTGCGTATGGATGGCCTAAATTAAATTAGATGTATAGAGTCTCTCGGGTCGGACACGGGCTGGGATTGGATAGTTTACCCCAGAGGCGGGGCAGAGGTGGCTGGCCAATGAGAGCTGAGCTCAAGCCCCTCGCTCACCTTAAGGGCCTGCATGGCCATTTCTTCCTTTTCCTTCGGAGAGAAGAAGCGACCGCCGTCTCCACGCTTCCTGGCCATGGCGTGACGATGACGGGACTCGTGGAGGTATTTCTGGAAGGGGTGGTAAAGAAAATATAATGAATAATCGCACACATGCTGTGTTGAACTGAAACCTGTCAAATATGAATATTTCTTATAAAGGAAATTCATTTATTTTTAATAAATTACAGCATATTAAACTGCTTCGCTGTTTCCGTGACAAACATAAATAATGATTAAATAGATGCAAGAAAGAAAACATCAAACATAATTACATATGAAAATAAATTCAAAAATGAGCTGCAACTCACTATGCAAATACTTTATTGATAAAAGTTTCAATGTTTGTAATGTTGCAAGTTTTTTTTTTTTTAAGCGATCAGGATAGTTTAATATTTCAAGGGATTTAAAACAAACCTTAAGCAAAATGACCTAAGGAATATCTATAAAATCTGCAGCATAATAATCAATTGTATTATTTTTCTAATATATAATTGTCCAAATAGTATTAATATGATATTATATAGCCACTTCTAGCCTTTAAATAAATTTTAGGAATTTTAAAAATGTGAAATTTAAGATGAAGCTTGAACTAAACTTGTAATTTGTAAAGCTTAAACTTAAACAAAATTTAAATAAATGTAAAATATCAAAAGAAAATAAAATGAATATAATATATTGTAATATATGTATACGCCAAATATAACTAATATTTTTAGATAAATTATTATTAATAAATTTGACTATTAAAGTAAATAAAAATAATCAGAACCTGCTTTGCTGTTCTTATGACATGAATAAGAAGACAGAGGATTTAATGGTTAAAACAATTATATTTATATTTATATAATGTTTTTAAAGAAGTCTCTTCTGCTCACCAAGCCTGCATTTATTTGATCCAAAGTACAGCAAAAACAATAAAATCTTTTTACTATTTTCTATTTGATATATTTTAAAATGTAATTTATTCCTGTGATTTTAAAGATGAATTTTTAGCATCATTAATCCAGTCACATGATCCTTTGGAAATCATTCTAATATTCTGATTTGCTCCGCAAAAGATTTTTTTTTTATTATTATTCCATTGAAAACAGCTGAGCAGAATTTTCTTTATTCAAAAATTTCTATTAATTTCTTAATCTCTATAATTTCTTTGAAAATCTATCTATCTCTCTCTCTAATTTTGCATAATGAGTTAATATTATATTGGTCACTGCAGATAAAGCCATTAAAAGTGACTGTTATTGTTGTAAAAGCACACATACTCTTCTTTCTTTGGGTATTTTGCCCTCAGCTTCTAGTTTGGCGCGGGCTTGTCTCCTCTTGAGGATTCTGTGATACTGTTTAGCGTTGACATATAGAGGTTCCTCCTCCAGCATCTCCGCTCCAGGAAGTGGAATGCGCTGCATTGTGGGAACCGACCCGCCGGTCCCTGGGACCATCTGATGCAATTACAAACAAACGCAATACGGTTAGGAAGTGTGATCTAAAGAGATTAGCTGTATAGCACAAACTCACTTTCGGTAATAGATAAAAATGACCACAAGAGCTCACCATGACCATTCCTCCAGCATTGACCATGTTTCCCGCCATGGGAAGAGTGACCGTCACTGTGCCCTGACCTGTGTTGGTGGTGTTTGTGTTGGATCCAGCTGAGACTAACTGAGCTCCTGCCAAAGATGCAGCTGGGATGGTAATCATTCCTGGACAGACACTCACAATTAATGACATGTCATCAGCAGTGTAAGCACATGTCTACTTAACTGCTTACAAGATCGTGATGTTTAAGTGTTTTGCAGAGGAGTAGCAGTGTTACCCTGCTGTAGGATGGTTCCGTCTGCATTAACAGGCTGGTAAACGATGGTCTGTCCTTCAGCGGTTTGAGCCACCTGCTGACCCTGTACAGTGATCTGCTGCTGACCCTAAGAAAGCATTTATCATGCACTTTATTAATAATATGTATTTAAAGAGTGCAGATTATAGAGGGTGCTCCTTCATATTTGCTCAAATGTAAAGTCTTAAGTAGCACGGGTATACATACGTATTTGTAGCAAAAGCCAACAATACATTTTATGGGTCAGATTTTTTGGATATTTAGTAAAGATCATGTTCCATGAAGATATTTTGTAAATTTCCTACCATAAACATTTCAAAACTTAATTTCTGATTAGTAATATGCATTGCTAAAATAGGTGATAAAATGAAGTCACCTGGTTCTGTCCTGCTGTAACTGCAGTCTGTGGCTGTTGGATGATGATCTGTTGGGTCTGTCCCTGCTGACCCTGTAGCTGTAAAGTCTGTCCACCAGGAAGTTGGATTTGACTGGGTTGTACCAACTGAATCTGTAAAACATTTGGTAATTTCATTATAATTTCATACTCAATATCTTGATGAAATGCATTGCTATGGTTCTCAACCTTTTTGACTCCATGTCAACAAAAAAGTTTGAAAGTCTCATGACTTTTTAAGTTTGTGATTTACTAGATTAGAATTAAGGATAAAAAAATATTTTGAGGATAAAAAAATATTTTTATTCTTAGTTGAATTTTTTTAGAGCTTGACATAATGTATATTCATTATAAAAATGCCTATAGAGTTTAAATATAGAAAAAAAATATATATATATATTAATGTACATGACTATTTCAGGTTGAGGCCAGGTTTTCCAAGAATGTGGGAATGCTGGTTCTTCAAAGTCAGAAAATGAATGAATCTTCATTGCTTTTGTTTTGTCTTATTTTAAACCATTTTAAGTCATCTTGAGGCCCCCTCATTAAGAACCACTGCTATTGCATTACTATTAGATGAATTAACAACATTAGTACAAATAATACATTTATAACCAACAATTCAGTGTAAAATTAGCTCCACCCACCTGCTGCAACCCCTGTGTACCAGAAACTGGTACTTGCATGATGGTTTGACCTTGTCCTCCTGTCATGGCCTGTACCATTATGGGCTGCCCAGAGGAAGTGATGAGCTGCCCTCCGCTGACTTGCACCATAAGAGGCTGCCCTTGGACCTTTGAAGAGGATGCATGGAAAAGCTCATTCGTTTTTACATCGACTTTAAAGATTAATTCCCTCTGAGGTTAAAGGATTAGTCTACTTCAAGAATAAAAATGTCCTGATAATTTACTCACCCCCATGTCTTGCAAAATGTTCATGTCTTTCTTTCTTCAGTCAAAAAGAAATTAAGTTTCTGAGGAAAACATTCCAGGATTTTTCTCTATATAGTGAACTTCAATGGTGCCCTATGAGTTGAAGGTCCAAATTGCAGTTTCAATGCAGCTTCAAAGCACTCTACACAATCCCAGCTGAGGAATAAGGGTCTTATCTAACAAAATAATTGGTAATTTTCTAAAAATTTAAATTTCTATAATTTTTTTTAACCACAAATGCTCATCTTGCACTAGCCTGACCTCACGCTTTATGTAATCATGCATGCGTCACGTAGGCAGAAGTACTGACACAGTGTTTACAAAGTGAACGTGCAAAGAAAGTCCAACGGCGTTTACAAAAACAACGATGTCGGACGATTTTGAAGTTGGAGGAAAAAGTAGCATGTGACTTTTCCAACGTGATCAGGTAATGCGTCAAGATACACATAGCAGAGCTAGTGCAAGATGAGCATTTGTGGTTAAAAATTATAGAAATTTTACTTTTTTTTAGAAAATGACAGATCATTTCGCTAGATAAGACTCTTATTCCTTGGCTTGGATCGTGTAGAAACCATTGAAGCTGCATTGAAACCGCAGTTTGGAACTTCAACCCACTGAGCATCATTGAAGTCCACTATATGGAGAAAAATCCTGGAAAATCCTTAACTTCTTTTCGATTAAACAATGAAAGACATAAACATCTTGGATGACATGTGGGTGAGTAAATTAACAGGCCTTTTTATTTCTGGACTAATCCTTTAACCTTATAAAGCCTGATGTATCATATTTAACCTGTTGTACACCATCTACACGGTTTTAATCATAAAGCATTTAAATATCATCTTACTAAAACATTTATTGAGATATAATGTGGAACCTGATATTTATATGTGTATTATGTATGCATTATGATATACACTGAGACAATGCAAAACACAGATGCATGCAAGAAAATGCAGTGTATGTGAACTTCTGAAATGCAAAAAAACTAGTGGTGCAGCTGTTATGCACTTGGAGATTTTATAATGCATTTTGCAAAACAAAGCATGCTAAAAACTCATGCATGTGAGCGTTCTTTGGACACTAAACGTTTTTGTAAATTATAGTGAGTGATAAAATAAACTGAGACAGATGCAAAAAGCGCAAAGATATCACAAACATCTGATATCTTAACATTGCATTTATCATTATTGTAATGCAATATTATCGGTTTATCTCTGTGCAATGCGAGTTGAGCTGGCATGCATGGAGATTTGGAGACAGCAGAGGTGCTCGGAGAGCCAACCACTACCTGAAGGACCTGCTGGGCTGCAGTCTGGCCTACCTGAGGCTCAGTCTGCAACTGCACCGCAGTCACTGTGCCCTGGGCCAGAGATAAGGGACTGTGACTCTCAAATGAGTAAAAACACACATAAAAACTTTTTTTTCTGTGGTTTTATGCCACACTGAGATGCTTTATTACTAAATGTATTCATCTGATGTACAGACTTTAATATAGTACTGCATTATCTGCATCAGATATTATCTGTAAAGGTCAAAAATTACCTGTTGTTGGATCTGTCCGCTGCTGGTCTGCACCACTATCTGCTCTCCACTAGTTGTGGTGGTGGTGGTGTACTGCTCCATGTTTGTCGTCTGACTGCTGCTGGTTATGAGTTATGAGATCAGCACGGAACTGAAGTCTGAAAAATAGCAACAACATGTTGCATAAATCTGAAATCTTATGCAACAACACATGCATCCAATGCAAGAAGCTTAAGAGAGAATGCTTGACTTAATTACTGGATTACAGCATACATGATCAAGTCAGCTTCTTTAAATTTTATAAGAAGTTTGTAATTTCTGTAACAATGTGCAATAAATTCATTACTTGTACACTACCAGTCAAAACTTTTTGGACAGTAAGATTTTTTTATGTTTTTTAAAGAAGTCTCTTCTGCTCACCATGCCTGCATTTATTTGATCTAAAATTCAGCAAAAGCAGTGACATTATGAAATATTTTGTACTATTTAAAATAATTGCTTTTTAATTTGAATATGTTTTAAAAAAATGTGAATGTTTAAAAAAACATTAAAAACTTACTGTTCAATAACTTTTGACTGGTAGTCTATATATCATATAAAATGTAAAATTTGGTGACTTATTTAGTTACTAAATTGTTTAGTAATTATTTACTATTATTATTATTTTACTACTATTATTATTTAGTTCTAAAAAGTACCACGGTACAACATTATTTCAGACTTGCAGCACTATCGTTCTCTTTTAAGTACTTTGGAGTACTATATGAATATAAATGGTACAAGAATATGGCAATTTTAGTATAATGGTGTATCCAAGGAATTCCAAAACTTTGATACTTGATCATTTTTTCTGAAAGAGTTTATGACAGAATCACTTTTGTGATTATTTTTACCCTCTCCCTCTCCCTGAGAAATAAGAAACACGCATAAAAATATTAAAATCTAGATATTAACTAACCTTTTGGTTGTGTGATTATTAAAGTGTGGTACTCTCTATATAATATATAATATAATTCTGTCCTGGATTATGGTTTTGTATGCTTAAACAAGGTGAAAACAGTAAGAAATCAGTTTAAAATTTTGACATTTTCAGATTTTCTTCTGCACATCAAATACATGCAAATCTAAAATAAATGTTGTGCTGAATGACATTATACGAAAGTAGGACACATTTGGCTCCATATTATCCAATTTCCAGGTACCTGTGTTTTTTTAAGGAGACAGCTTAGAATCACATGTATATTTGCTGCCGCAATGTTTGATTCTACAGTGACGTAAATAAACATAGGAAACAACAGGCAAAATGTTTTTCAGAGATTAAAAGTACAAGAAAAAACACTGCGTTTTGATTTCAGTACTACAGTTTCTATTGCTATCAAATCTGCCTTTCTTCAGTTTCAAGCGTCGCGTCTTTGTATCTCACAGACGCTTTTGTTGTTACAACATGCTTGTTTCTCACAAACGAAACTCCTATTTCCTTTAAACATAACGTTTCAAATAAGACTACTCAATATTGCAATTTATATGGTGTATATGATGGTTTGCTTTCTCTTTGTCTAATATTGCTAACGCTACATTAGCACATCGACCTCGAGCGTGCCTTAATATATATTTGGTTTAAACCAATGTTTACATGAACTATATATATACAATTTGTTTCATTAACTCTCCTGTAGTTGATTAAAAACAAGACATCGACATATTAGCTTCAATCGACCTCATAGACACTGAAAGTCAACGAATATTACAACAAAGAGCGGCGCAAAACAGGGCCTATATGAGACCCCAACTCGGAAAAACAATACAAATAAACCATTCGTCTACACTGTTTATCGTTTTTACGACATAAGAGATAAACGCGTGCATGCCGTCCACACACTGGACCTTGACATACACAAACAGCACTATTCCTGTTTATAATGATTTTAGTCATTTGGTTGGTCGGTCACACACCAATCCCCAGCTAACCGACCGAGTCCCGTCCCCTCCCAGCAGCCGCGCTCACTCACCGTCTGCGCCGCCGCCCGATGCACCTCTGATTGGCTCCGATACTGGCGCCTGGAGCCCAATCATACGACGCGTCTCGCTCAGGAGCCAAAATGGCGCACAGAGAAAAAAAACCGCGATAACCAGTGGCTCAAACGCCCCTCCTACAAGACAAACACCACGCCCTCTCTAACCTTGCACGTATCTGACCAGTAGAGCCGTGAATCACGGACAAAGCAAAATAGAAATAAATACAAAAATAATATAAAAAAATAATAAAAATAAACAAACATTAAAATCCATACATTAAAAAATACATGAAAAATAAATAAATCTGTAATAAATGAGGCCATTTATTTAATGTAATACAAAAAGCTCATATTTTGTGTCTTTTTAATTTTAATTTTTTTTGGCCCCCATAATATGTTTTCTGATTCCATGACTAATTTCTAAATGGATGAATGAGCGATCCATAGGAATTAATGTAGCTTGTATAACAATTTTTTTTTAATTAATTAATTAATTAATTTTTCAATAATTATATATCTATATCTATATCTATATATATATATATATATAAACACACACACATAGTATATATGTATCTATGTATATATACATATATATATATATATGATTCCATGGCTAAATTTAAATTANCTTGTATAACAATTTTTTTTTAATTAATTAATTAATTAATTTTTCAATAATTATATATCTATATCTATATCTATATATATATATATATAAACACACACACATAGTATATATGTATCTATGTATATATACATATATATATATATATGATTCCATGGCTAAATTTAAATTAGTACATTATATTTTGTATTATATTAATTATATAAATATATATATAATTATTTTAAAAGTAAATAATGTACATAATTATATTTTATTCTTTTTTTTTAAACCCCTTTCTGATGTTTTCTGATTTCATGGCTGATTTTGTTCTTTCACTCTCTGGAAAACATGAAAAAGCAAAAAAAAAAAAAAAATTACATTATACTATTCTGTAGCAAACAAATACGATTACTATACTAGCAGTTATTTTATTTAATACTTACATGATTAAAAGTACATAATGAATAGAACAGTGTTCTCTAAGTTAAATATTGTTCATGTGGCATTCTTATGTTTTAAACTGAGATCAAAAAAGAAAATATGTACATCTGTTTATAATCAGATTTATATATTCAGTTCACCTTGATTCAAGTCAAGCCAATGAGCATGGACTACAAGAAGAGTTTTTTTCTTTTATTGTTGTTGGCAGTCACATTTAATGGTACAGCATTTTACACTTTGACTTCAGATGAGCCATGTTCATCCATCTCAAACCTGAGGACCCTGCTTTCAACATGCAAACCCATCAATGAAATGTGTGGTCCACTGTCATCTATAACCCCTGAGGTATCTATTTCAATGTCTGTGCAAAAAAAAAAAAACTGCAATAAAATCAGCTTACTGACTACAAATTAGCTTATTTATGAGTTGACAGTCAATACAGACCAAAAAATATACATTTGATTAGGCTGCTAATTAGATGCATTTAATATTGTCGACATCCTAATGAAGGATGAGTTGTTGTTCTGAAAAAAGAAGAAGAAAAACACTTAATGTCATAGCTAACATTAAATATTTCGTCTTGTTATTGAATATACAATTATTGCTGACTTAGCAACAAGTTCTCAGACTGTTATTACATTGCTATTGTCTATAAGACCCATTATGTAAGGTGCGCCATATTAAAATGATTGAAAACCACGCAATGTGCCATCATTTCTTGCATCAAATGACACTGTACCAAATAGAGAATAGCATTGGTAATACTGAAAAGGAAGTAGAATGCATTATTATCCGTGCATAGAAGATATGCCAAGTGTATAGTATATCTAAGCACACAGCAATGGCAGAAAATCAGACAGAACACAAAGTAAATTTTCATTTATGGAATGACTACGCTTTGCTAAACTAGATTCTTGAAGATCCAACCTGTAATCCTCAGGATGTTAGTATAATAAAGCCTACAAACACGTCTCAGTGTACGTCTATGGTGAAACTCACACATGAAGCTTCCAGGGAATGTTAAATATTACTGTTAAACACTTGACATTTGTCTGGATTTGACAATGAGCAGGCTATTTTCTGAAGATACTTCTATTTTTACAATGGATTTTAAAAAAAAGACTTTAAGGAGACTTCCTAATATGCAAAACAGAAAACAAAATCCTTTGGTGAAGTTAAATACCTGATGCAGGAAACCAGCAATGAAAAATAAGCACTTACATCAGTTTTAACCACGTTTCAAAGCTCATGTCTGATGTACCCCTAAATTACTCTCCAATTATACAGGCCTTTAAAGTATTACTTAGTTAAATAATACTCCTCAGCCTTCTGAAATTTGTGCGTCAACTTGCGTAAATTTGAAAAACATGGCAACAAAATTGCTTTAAATCTTTAGTGCATTCCAAATACATGATTAGAAAAAGATTGAAACTCTTTCAGCACTGGATTAGCAAACTCCTTTGAGAGAAGCTTATGTTTTTTCTCCTTTTCTGTCCTTGCAGTCAAATCCTGCTGGGCTGAATCGTTGAAAATTTGTCCCCAAGTAGCCATAAACAAACTGATTGGGTAGAATGTGTCTTGTGTGTGCTGGAACACAGATACACACACATAGGGTCATGGGAAGGGTAGGCATTGCGGTTTTTCTCTTTTAAACAGTCTTATGATGATCCATGTACGTGTCACTCTAGTAGGTCCTATAAATGACAAACATATAACGACAGGATTAATTCAAAGACATTGCTGAAATATTGCATCTTTCGGAGTGAGGTGCTGCGTGTACCTCATCTGAATCATCATGGTACTGCGTCTTGCCAGCCTCCAGTGTGTCCAGGTCATCCACACCATCGATACCGTTAGCTTCAGCGTGTTGTTGTAAAACAGAGTACCTGTGCACCAGGAATCTATCAAAGACATTGAAAAGAAGCCATAAGATAGATACTGCATATTTGGATTTTTAAAAAAAAACATTATGCTATTTTCCCGGTACAAAATCAGCAATTAATTCAAACTTTAAGAAAATAGAGGCACAAACCTTCCTCCACAGACGTATTTTTTAATGAAAATAACCCCAGCAACAGCACTGATCAACAGAACAGCGATGACCACAGCTATTATAGGAGCTGAATTGAATGAATGTTCCTTGGTCTGAAAAACGCACAGTGGGTAAGATCATTTTGTGGTTTGTTTCAAGCAGACATAAAGAACTCATTATCATTTACAGTTGAGGTCAAAAGTTTACATACACTTGATTCTTAATACTGTGTTGTTTCCTGAATAATCCACAGCTGTGTTTTTTTGTTTAGTGATAGTTGTTCATGAGTCCCTTGTTTGTCCTGAACAGTTAAACTGTATGCTGTTCTTCAGAAAAATCCTTCAAGTCCCACAAATTATTTTGTTTTTTTTAGCAATTTTGTGTATTTGAACCCTTTCCAACAATGACTGTATGATTTTGAGATCCATCTTTTCACACTGAGGACAACTGAGGGACTCATATGCAACTATTACAGAAGATTCAAACACTCACTGATGCTCCAAAAGGGAAAAAATATGCATGAAGATCAGGGTACTGTAAACTTATTTTGTCTTCTGGAAAACATGCAAGTATCTTCTGTAGCTTCTGAAGGGCAGTACTAAATGAAAAAATATGATATTTAGGCAAAATAAGAAAAATGCACACATTTTAATTCCGTTCAAAAGCTTTCACTCCCCAGCTCTTAATGCATCATATTTCCTTCCAGAGCATCAGTGAGCATTTGAACCTTCTGTAATAGTTGCGTATGAGTCCCTCAGTTGTCCTCAGTGTGAAAAAATGGATCTCAAAATCATACAATCATTTTTGGAAAGGGTTTAATAAAAAAATAAAAAAAAAGGAAAGGGTTCAAATACCTAGAAATGCTGAAAAACTAAAGAATTTGTGGGACCCAAAGGATTTTTCTGAAGGACAGCAGGCAGTTTAACTGTTCAGGACAAACAAGGGACTCATGAACAACTATCACTAAACAAAAAACAGCCATGGATCATTTAGGTAACAACACAGTATTAAGTTTATGTAAACTTTTGAACAGGGTCATTTTTAGAAATTCAACTATTATTTTCTCTTGTGGACTATATGTAAGTATCTTCTGTATGAAATATCTTATTCAGGTCAGTACTAAATAAAAAATAACATGCGTTTTGTCTGTTCCCTTTTATTTTGGTAAAATAATTACCATCTTGCAGATTCTGCAAGGAGAATATCACCTTTTGACCTCAACTGTATTATATTCAGCAAGGACGCATATTAAATTGTTTAAAAAGTGTTAAAAGTCAATTACAAAATAAAAAAAAAAAACATGGTTTCCACAAAAATATTTCAACACTGAATAGACATTTCTTGAGCAGGAAATCATTATATCGGAATGATTTATGAAGGATCATGTGAAAATGCTGAAAATTCAGCTTTACATCACAGGAATAAATTACATTTTAAAATATCTTCAAATAGAAAACAGTCATTTTAAATAGTAATATTTTACTGTTTTTACTGTATATTTTCACATTAATAATGAAAATAAAAACCTACCAGTAGCTCTGTCAACAGCAAATTTCGAACACATTTTTTACTCAGATCAATCTCTTTTCGTTCTGGAGTTATTCCCCCTTCACAGTGATCCCCAGGAATTTTCCGGTAACTAAAAATTACACAAAGTAGAATGTTAACATTGTTTACAGCATTACATTATTCTGTGGTAAAAACATTATTAAGGTATTGTTCACCCAAAAATAATTATCCTCATGTTTCAAATTGACCTTCATTCATAACACACTCAGAACACAAAGTAAGATATTTCTGATGAAATCCAAGAGCTTTCTGACCCTGCACAGACAGCAACTCAACTGACATGTTTAAACCCCAGAAAGGTAGTAAGGATACCATTAAAACAGTCCATGTGACATCAGTGGTTCAACCATAATTTTATGAAGCTACGAAATACTTTATGTCCGCAAAGAAAGCAAAAATAATGACTTCTTTCAACAATTTCTTCTCTTCTTTGTCAGTCTCTACCTTTCTGTGCCTAGGAACATTTCAGTTGCATTGTTGTCCATGCAGGGTCACAAAACTCTTGGATTTCATCAAAAACATCTTAATTTGCATTCTGAAGATGAACGAAGGTCTTACTGGATTGAAACAACATGAGATTGAGTAATTATTGACAGACTTTTCATTTTTGGGTAAGCTATCCCTTTAACTCATATGCAACAATTTTCCTATGCAAACCCGTTTAGTCAATAAGGCTCACAGATTTTCTAGGAAGTATATATTCAGCAATACAAGCAAAAATAGCTTACACCTGCTGAACATTTCAATACAACTCCTGTGGAGTGGAAATAGAGAGTGATTTGTTACCCGCTGGTCTGGAGCTGCTCTTTGCGTCCGTGCAGGCAGAACTCCAGCGAATGGCCAATAAGGTCGGGCTGTTCCACACACACAGAGCTGTTTTCCGCATGATAGAATCCAAAGTCACTGCAGGAAAGAAGAGACAACGATTGGAATCACAAACTGAATGCCTGTCATAAATAGTATAAATTAATCACATTGTAGTATAAAGAGTGTATTTGATAAGTCTGTATGCGTTCGTACCACTGAAAGTCAGTGAGGGTGCAGGGACATGTCGTGGGCTCCTTGGTGACAATGTAATCCCGCCCGTTCCAGCAGACTGAGTCTTTTCGTAAGCGTAAAAACCTTTCCTTGTATCCCAACATGCACCCATCAGCAGGGTCGCTAATATCATTTGAGTGAGCGAGCCACTGAATGTAGTCATACTCTTGACCTGCAGAAGTATTTGGTCACTTCAAGGTAGTTTACTCATTTTAAGATCGCTCTTCTGAATGCTAACAGGTGTATGCATGCCGGACTGGATTCTGTATGTTTTTATGAAATACTTTTTAGAAATATTAGATCACTCACAGTCTCTAGAGAGCAACTGCCTGAAGTCGACAGTAACAGAAACCCAGTACTGATTCAGGACGGTTTCCCTGTAGCCCCACAGACTGACGTTCATGGAACGGGCACCAGGTTCTGACGCCAGGCCAGTGAAGTATATTGGATCATCAGTGAAGTTATGCACATACCAACACTGACCTTCATCAGTGGAAAATCTAATGAAAAGAAAAAAATAAACAAAAATGCAAGAATTAAATACAATATTAATATAAAACAAAAATAATTAAAACATAATGAAGCACTATAATATGAACAGAAATGGGAGTATGTTTATTTTTATAAACTACAAGTAAAAAGTTTTAGAACAGTAAGATTTTTAATGGAACATTTTTAATGTTTTTTTTTTTTTTACATAAGTCTCTTCTGCCCACCAAGCCTGCATTTATTTGATCCAAAGTACAGCAAAACAGTAAAAAAATGTAAATATTTTAACAATTTAAAATAATTGTTTTCTATTTGAATATATTTTAAAATGTAATTTATTCCTGTAGTCAAAGCTGAATTTTCAGCACCATTACTCCAGTCACATGATCCTTCAAAAATCATTCTAATATGCTAATTTGCTGTTCAGGAAACATTTATTATTATTATTTGTATTATTATTTAAAACAGTTTTATTTTCAAAATTCTTTGATGAATAGAAAGATCCAAAAATCAGCATTAATATGAAATAAAGTTTTTGTAACATTACACATCACATACCATTCAAAAGCTTGGAGTCAGTATTTTTAAGTTATAGAAATTAATACTTTTATATAGCAAGGATGCTTTACATTGATCAAAAGTGATCAAAAGTAAAGATTTCTATTTCATATAAATGCTGTCCTTCTGAAATTTCTATTCATCAAAGAAACCTGAAAAAAAATTCTACTCCTCTGTTTTCAACATAATAAAAATAATAAACGTTTTTGAGCAGCAAATCAGAATATTAGAATGATTTCTGAAGGATCATGTGACTGGAGTAATGATGCTAAAAATTCAGCTATGAAATCACAGGAATAAACTACATTTTAAAATATATTCAAATAGAAAACAGTTATTTTAAATAGTAAAAATATTTCAAAACATTACTGTTTTTGCTGTATTTTGGATCAAATAAATGCAGGCTTGGTGAGCAGAAGAAACTTCTTTAAAAAAACATTAAAAACGTTTGACTGGTAGTAAATATTAATTTTGAAAAACATGAAGCTATTATCCTTCCTTTCATGATTTTATTCTATTTTTTATTCAAGCTAATACAAAATCAGTTGCATTCAACCTGTTTTCAAGACATAAACATTTTAACAAACGATCACCACCAGTGTTTAATTTGTTATATAATCTTTGTTTTATTTATCTCACATGCCAAGGTCAAATCACCATAAATATACAGAAAGGTTAGACAGAAAGCTCACTTGATCTGTGAAATGGGGTGTGAGGGTTTGTGCTCCACCGCTACCAACAGTCCTCCTGAATCCAGTATGGCATAGTGATGGGGGCCTTTCAGTGCCTGAAACCATGTGTAACCCCCATCATCAGACACATACACGTCTGGAGAAAGTACAGAAACTGCACCGCCCACACTCCCTGATGAAAGAGCAGATGGAAAAGAGATGTGAGTCAGAGAAATGCAGCAGTCCTGTAAAACTCCCAATCACACCATAATAACATAATCAAATAATGCAACATAATGCAACATAATACTACAAAGAAATTAAAAATGTTATTAATTGCACTGGAATAACAGTGAGTTTGTCTTAGATAAAATAAAATAAAATAAAAATAAGATATTTTTTTATGGTTATACTAAGGTTTACACTGAATCTGAGTCAGGGATGGTTTTGCCTTGTACAAAGACATGTGATGGAGAATGTGGGCTGTAATCACCATGTGCCAGGATAAGTCCCACGGCATTGGGCTCTGAGAGAGGCTGCATGGGTACGTTCAGTTTCATAGAGATACTGTAGGCAGCATGAATATGCAGACTACACTGCAGAAGACAGAGATGCACATGAGATTAACATGAAATCGCACACATTTACACACAATTTAAGTGCTTATTTTCATGTGCAAAATGCATATTAATTGTGTATCAGGTTAAAATCATTAACACATCCACAATGAAAAAAGAAACCTTTAAGTGAGAAACATTGACAGCGTTACATATGTTTATTTTTTAATTGTGGTTTGACAACACCAGTTTTAAGCATTTAGAAATATTAACTATTCTAAGAACAATAATAATAACTTTACAGCAACAAATGCTGGACATTTGTTACATCACGACACTGTATATTGTCAGCCTGTCCTTTTATGGTCAAAGAGACCAAATGTTTGCAAGTTTTGTGCTGTTCTTAATGTTTACACACAATAAACACAACAGTCCTCCAAACAAGTTCAGTTTAACAGCGGCAGTCTGTATTTACGGGCACACGACCAAGGTTGGTGGATTTTATTTTGGTGACTTGCAACTGTCCTGCTCAAGGACACAATCATGATTTCTTACTAGTTGCTTTTTTAATAAGAGCAACAAACCAGATATCTTTTCATTACTACTTCTACTACACCACATGATTTATGTCCAAAATAAAATAAAGTTCAGATTATGGTTGTGTTATTTCTGTGAGGCTCTCACCTTGTCTGCATGCTCGGTTGTGGAGTCGCAAACTCCGTTCCAGGGTTTCTGCAGTGGTCGCCACTCTCCACCTTGATTAAATGTGATCACTGTCTGGACAGAGCCGTCTGGAGAGGAAAGCAGATATGAGATTTATATAAATTCTTCCCAAATGTGTTGTTAAGAGTACAGTCACAGCCTTACCCACGGCGAGCACACTGGTCATATATACGCCTCTCAGAGAGGTGATGTTGGTGAAGTCAGTGTCTCCACCTGTGGTGGTGTACAAATGGCGTTCCAGAGACTTGGAAAACACTATACCTCGGTCATCCGACACATATATGGTACCAATACCAGAGTCTGATGGAGTAAAAACAACTGTTAGTATACAGATTCTGAGGTCAAGGTTACAAATCACACATTCATATCCAATTTTTCTTCAACACGGAAGTAAGCCTATGGGTGAGACTTTTGGTTCATTATCCACTATAGAGAATAATAACTACATGCAGTAAACGATAAAACAGTTTTGCACTACAAACCAGTGTGTTCATAATTAAGATAATACAATAACGTAACATGGTAAGACACACCAATTTGCAATATTAGCAGCAAAACAAGCTGTTTTGCACAGCTAAAAATAGCTGGATGTGAATGAGACCGGAAGACACACCCATAAAATTTACAAATGGCCGCGCCCAGTACAGTCTTACAGTAAGAAAAAGATGGATAATATTAGTTGGAATATTTGAAATAACATGCGGAGTACAGAAAATTAATGTATTAATGGTCATGTTTTTTTTTTTCAACTTTTCAATTTTTTTAAGTTTGATTTCAAAACATACACAAAATCCAATCCATAGCTTAATCTACAACTATTAAAACAGTTGTCATTAACTGAATTAACGCTGAAACAAAGTGTAAATATCAGGGAATTTTTTTTTTTTTATTAATTGTCAGTAGTGAAATAAGTTGAAGCTCAAGTACTAAAATCACTAAAATAAAAAAATGACAGCTAATTAGAAATATTATTATAGTATAGTTTTAATATAAAATTATATATAGTATTAATAAAAATAATATAATAAAACATATAGTATAGTTTTAATATTAAAGAGAATTAAAGAGAAATATAAATATAAAAGCTACTATAAAAGTATAGAAATATTACTAAAATAACACTGATCCAAACCTCAGGTCTAAGTAATATGATACATATCTGGATATTGCATAGAAACATTATTATTTCATATATGTGACCCTGGATCACAAAACCAGTCATAAGTGTTCATTTTTTTTAATTGAGATTTATACGTGATCTGAAAGCTGAATAAAACAAGCTTTGCATTGATGTATGGTTTGTTAGAACAGGACAATATTTGGCTGAAAATCTGGAATCTGAGAAAACTAAATCTAAATACACAGAAAATCACCTTTAAAGTTGTCCACATGAAGTTCTTAGCAATGCATATTACTAATCAAAAACTAAGTTTTGATATATTTATGGCAGGAAACTTACAAAGTATCTTCACAAAACATGATCTTTATATAATATCCTAATGATTTTTGCGCTAAAAGAAAAAAAATTGATAATTTGGACCCATACAGTGCATTTTTGGCTATTGCTACAAATATACCCGTGCTACTTATGACTGTTTTTGCGGTCCAGGGTCACATATCGGAGATATATTTTGCTGAACAATAAACAACTGCTTCACCTCCAGGTTCATCTACGTGCATGAAGACCATATCGTTGTTTGCAGCTAGAATGGAGTAGAACTGCTCGTGTCCAACGATGGGGAGTTGAGCCATATCCCACGTCTCCCCCTGATCTACTGAGACATGAATCATGCGTGTGGAACCCTGAAAAACAAAAAAAGTGTTTCTGACATCTGCATATGATTTCAACCTCACACGACACATTACAGCTGTAGTCATAAACCTAATAAGCCCCTTGGCTACATACAGCCTACACAGGCAACTGTTTACATATGCAGCTTTTAATATATTTCAAAAAAACTTCCTGATAATCAACTCACCCCCATGTCATCCAAGATGTTCATGTCTTTCTTTCTTCAGTCAAAAAGAAATTAAGGTTTCTGAGGAAAACATTCTATTATTTTCTCCATATAGTGGACTTCAATGAGGATCAACGGGTTGAAGGTCCAAACTGCAGTTTTAGTGAAGCTCCAAAAGGCTCTACACGATCCCAGCCGAGGAATAAGGGTGTTATCTAGCAAAACACTCTGTCATTTTCTAAAAAAATTCAAAATTTATATACTTTTTAACCACAAATGCTCATCTTGCACTTGCTCGACGTATTACGTAGTCACGTTGGAAAGGTCACATGTGGTTCATCTGTGTACTCCGGTTCAAAAAGATCTAATTTTCTCATCCGACATTGTTTTTTAACCTTTGTTTGTAAAAGACGTTTGACTTTCACTGCATGCTCGGTACGTCCGCCTAAGTCACGCGTGACCTTTCCATAGCGCCACATAATGCGTGAAGTCGAGCTAGTGCAAGATGAGCATTTGTGGTTAAAAAGTATATAAATTTGAACTTTTCTAAGAAAATTACAGATCGTTTCACTAGATAAGACTCGTATTCCTCAGCTGGGACCATGTAGAGCCCTTTGAATCTGCACTGCACTCCCGTTGAAGTCCACTGGAGAAAAATCCTGGAATGTTTTCCTCAAAAATCTTTTCTTTTCGACTGAAGAAAGAAAGAAATGGACATCTTGGATGACATGAGGGTGAGTAGACTGGACATTTTTAATCTGGAAGGAAACTAATCCTTTAAAACAGAAAACATGTATTTTTTATTAAATGTTATCCAAGTAGGCAGCACACTAGATTTTGGAATAGAATTATACTATATCCAAACTCATGTGAGAGCTCACCGAGTCGGTCATAACTGAGGCATAAACAAAGCTTCCACCCAGGCCGAAGGAATAAATCCGGCTTCCTATGGTTTTGAATGTTTTGCCATAGTCTAAAGACTTTCTCAATTCAAGTGTTCCCCGGTCACCTGAAAGAGAGAGGAATTCAAAAATATGACAAATGAAACACAGCCAGGATTAATTTCCAGTATCGTTTAAATGATCCTGAAAGTTGTACTAAAATAAAGCCACTCACTGCAGGATCCATTGGGGTTTGTGGTTAAGAAAATAGTGTCATCAATTCCCCTGAAATGACATGCAAACATACAATGAGAAATTTCTAACCACTACAAATAAAAGCCATCTCCATTAAGGGCAACCCTATAAACGATGGATCTCAGATTCTTGAATGTATGAAATAAAATGTAGAAGAAGTAGTAATTTATTTTTATTACCATGTCAGCATCTAAGGCAATTTTTATGGCAAAAAAGATTATATTTATGAGTGTTGGGATTGTAAAACTCAAAAGAAATAACAGAAAATTGCTTTATAATACATTTAATTGTGCTTTTTCATCCTTTTTTGGAGCCACACACGTTTGCTGTATGAAAAACAAAACCTCAAACATTCTGCATAAGGGATTTGGTTTTTCAGTGAACAAAGCAAATAATTCTGGTTTGGAACGACATGGGTCTCTTCATTGCCATTTCAAAAACCATATATTCCATGAAAAAGCTCTAAATTGATACATAGATAAACAAACAGAATGAAATATGTTCTCATGTGAGAACTGTAACCTCAAACTAAAGTAAAACATTACAAAAATGTAATTGCCAAATTGTCAAAATTCATTTGACAGAAATGACCTGTTATTAAAACACTTAAATCTAAATTAGCTCTAGGCAGCGATGAGATTCAAATCCACAACAAAGATTTAAATTTAAAAGCACTTGGACACACAGTGACCAATCACAATGAAGAACAAAAATGACTTTTTGGATGAAGAAACTCTTGCACATAAAAATATCAACATATTTTTCAAAGATACACAGTTTTTTTTATGAAGTAGAAGGAAAAAAATCGTATTTACAAGTTCCCAGGCTGGAGGTTTTATAAAATAAATATATTTTATACTATTAATATTTTTTACTATTCTAAATAACTGCTGTCTATTTGAACATAATTTAACATGTGATTAAATCCTGTGATTAAAGCTAAACTTTCAGCATCATTACTCCAGTCTTCAGTGTCACAAGATCAATCAGAAATCATTCTAATATGCTGATTTGCTGTTCAAGAAACATTTATTATTACTATCAATATTTAAAAGTTGAGTACATTTTTTCAGGATTCTCTGATCAATAGAAACATCCTAAGATCAGGATTTATCTGAAATAAAAATCTTTTGTAACATTATACACTATACCATTCAAAAGCTTGGAGTCAGTATATATTTATTTTTTGGGAAAAGAAATTATAGAAATTATTACTTTTATTTATCAAGGCTGCTTTAAATCGATCAAAAGTGATGATAAAGACATTTATAATGTTAAAAAAAGGTTTCTATTTCAGATAAATGATGTTCTTCTGAACTTTTGATTCATCAAAGAAACCAAGAAAAATTCTACTTAACTGCTTTCAACATAATA
>JAHKKF010526301.1:6649-17126 GCA_019740295.1 Labeo calbasu
ACCGAGCTCAGACCACCTCCTTCAGGTGGTCTCGGGTTCAGTATCCCTGTGCACACCCGCGTTCACACTAGCCAAGCGTACAGAACTCTGACGTCAAACAGACCCGGGTGCACACCAAACGTGCTAGTGTGAAAGTGCCCTTGATGTCAAGAGTCACTGTTCATGATTTTAGTTACTGAACTTGCTTAACATTGATGTGGGCACTAACTGAAGGGGTTTGTTTCAGAGCCCAACAGGAGAGGGCTGTCTGAAGCTGTTGGTTTTACCCTCCATACACAACGATACTCTAGAGCTGCTCTCTGCTCTCATCAAGGCGTAAGTATACACACACACACACACACATTTACTTGGTTGTCTATATGAGGATTTTTCATAAACTTCTATTGTTTTTATATACAGCTATAAGTAAGTGCTGTAATGTCAGTATATATATCTGACGCTCTCAGGAAAACTATGTAAGCGTTCCAGCAATTCAAATGAATATTTAAAGGGATAGTTTACCTAAAAATTACAATTTTCATTAATTGCTCACCCTCATGTCATTCTAAACCCGTAAGACCTTCGTTCATCTTTTGAACACAAATTAAGATATTTTTGATGAAATCAGAGAGCTTTCTGGCCCTGGATAGACAGCAATGCAACTGACACATTCAAGGCACGGAAAGGTTGTTAGGAAATGGTTAAAGTGACATTAGTGGTTCTACCTTAATTTTGTGAAGCTTTGAGAATACAGTCTTTGACATGCGTTCACGAAAGTAACTTGTAAAAAAGGTGTAGCACATCCGAATTCTACTCAGAATGCCAGCACCTGCATCAGCAGCACCACAAGCATGCGCTGTGGTACTTTCGTGAACACGAAAGAAAATAAATTGTTGAATAAAGACGTTATTTTTGTTTGCGCACAAAAAGTATTCTTGTAGATTCACAACATTATGGTTGAACTACTGATGTCACATGGGCTATTTTATTGATGTCCTTACTACCTTTCTGGGCCTTGAACGTGTCAGTTACATTGCTGTTTATGCAGGGTCAGAAATCTCGTATTTCATCAAAGATATCTTGGATGTTCTGAAGATAAACAGGTCTTACGGGTTTGAAATGACATAAGGTTGAGTAATTAATAACAGTATTTTCATTTTCAGGTGAACTACCCCTTTAATACTACATTACATTAATTGTGTGACTGCTTGATTTTTGAGTAATAAATTGTGTGTGGATGGTTGCTGGTTAAATGTACAAAAGTAGCTGATTGATCATGTTTGTGATTGTGGTTTTTTGTTTTTTTTTTTTTTTTTGTAGTGTTGGTGGTGGACTGGTCCAGTATAGCAGTGTGCTCACGAGGCTTTTCTCACAGTCTCTGTCTGCATGGACACCTCTGCCTGAGGCTAGTCTGGGGCAGCAAAGAGCGTACAGGTATTACAGTAACACCACTGAAGACCAAAAATAAATAATATCCTCTTTGCGCCTTGTATTAACAGTAACCTTGGGTAATCTGACCATAAGTTGTCAGTATGGATGTAACGATATTATCAATATCGTGATATAATGATAGCAAAACTGTCTTGATATTATCATGGTCACATGATGATATGAAACGATAGGTATTTTGGGCAAAAAGTGTAGTTTTTAAAATATGTTTGAACTTCTTATTCTGACATAAAAGGTCTTTAAATTTGTGTTTTGGGACGTTATGCTTTAACACAGTACGTGTCAAACCGAAAGGACAATATGGCTTAATCTCTTTAAGTCTTTCACTGCATGTTTCAAATTAAAGTGCGCACTTCGTTTAGGCGATCAGCTTGTGATTCGGTGGTTTCTATGCCTCAAAACGGCTTCGTTCACAGTGAATGTGCAGTGAACTTGTTTTTTGCATGTGCTGTGAGTTTAATACGCGTTAGGGAACACAATGGCCACCAGTTAGGCTTTATTTTTGTGGCAGATGATTACAGCATTTCGCTAGATTTGTAGTGAGACACATTTATTTAAGGCTGTTTTCACTGAAGCTGGAGTTTTCCATCAAAATAAAAGCTATACTGCTGTTTCCATCCAAGTATTTCTTTCAAGTGTGGAAGTTCGTTATGTATTGTAATTTCCTTACTGTAGTGTAAAACCAAAAAAATATAGGGTACCTATGAAATATTAATTTTCACTTATTTTACAGTGCAGTTGTTTAACAATATTTGGCTATTCCTTTTGTTGTTGTAATTATTATTATTATTATTATTATAATTATTATTATTATTATTATTAAATTCTAATTTGTTTTGCTTCCGAAAACTCCAGTGTGAATGTAATTTAGACTGTGTAATTTAGACGGTATATCACAAATAAAAAGAGGGTTGAGTCCTCTTTAATGTTCAGGTACAAGTTAATTCCCTTTTTTCTGACTTAAGTAAAAACATGGGTTGGAGCTCTTAATTTTGAACTCTTAAAGTCCATTAGAATAATTTAACTTTAAAATGTACAACATTTTCTCTTTTTTCCAATTATTCATTTCTTTTTTGTTGTTGTTGTTTTTATTACCATTGCAATTAATATTGTGTCATGGCCTAAATGTTGCAATATTATTGTATCATGAGATGTTGATATTGTTACATCTCTAGTAGTCAGACATGATTACCTTTTACTAGCATTTCTGAAATGCTTCTCCTGAGAACACTTAAAGGAGTAGTTCACTTCCAGAACAAAAATTTACAGATAATTTACAGAAAGTTGTTCTGTTTTACCTACAGTGCAGTGCGAGTGACCGTGTACCGTGCCATTGAATTGTGGGTAAGAGTAGGAGGCGCCTCTCTGCTTCAGGGAAGCCCCTCCCACACAGAGTTACTGTTCACTCATCTGATGGGTGACATCACGCCAGCATCAGAAGCAGTCAAGGTAGGGTTAATTGTCTTTGTAACACAAACATCAAGGAGAATGAAATTAGAGATGAGCCTCCTAGTGAAGCATTGCTTGAAACATTTACATTTCTTTCTAAAATGTTTTTTTTTTTTTTTTTTGCTGTCTAGCTTCGTTCCGGACAACAATCACAGTCCATGAATGACCTCATTAATTCTGCTGGCAAGTCAGGTCCTCGTCGAACGAAAGGATTGGGAATGGGAGATGGAATATCGCTACAGAGGAAAGGAGATGTGCTAGCCAATCAAGACACATGCGTCGCTGCTCTTCGGGGTGAGCGCTCGGTGATGATCAATGAATTTTAACTTTTACTAGCAGAAATAAACATTATTTACTGATGAAGAATGATTCTTTTGCAGCATTACGACAGATAATTTTGACCAGTGGAACTTTGTTGAAAGAAGATCTGCATAAGGTTGGTTCATGTTACTGTTTTGATGTCTTTTAATGTTACAAGTATGGAAAGTTGTGTTTTATGTTGCTCTTCTAAACACTTTCTCCCCTGTTAGAGGATCCAAGACCTAGTGGTGCCTCTGTGTGTGCGTCTGCAGCAGCAGTCTCACTGTGTGCCGGAGGTCGGTGCAGTCAGTGGCCAGTATGGCAGCCCTGCTCCTCGCCGAGAGCTCTACCGCCTCTTACTGGCGCTTGTTCTGGTGCCCTCTCCCCGCTGGCCTCCTCCGCTCTCCTGCGCCGTGTCCGCCTTTAGCCACGGCCGGCGAGATCGCAACATCATGGTGAGGAAACATCCTTGATTTAAAAAAACTTGGGGTCATGATGGAATATTTAAGTATCTGGTCTTTAGTCCATTACAGTGCAATATTGGCATTGAACTCCTGGTAAAGTGGTAAAAGCTTTGTGGTTGATTTTTAAAGAAGTTCACTTTCAGAACAAAAATGTACAGATAATGTACTCATCCCATTGTCATCCAAGATGATCATGTCTTTCTTTCTTCAGTCTTTTGAAGGAAAACATTTCAGAATTTCTCTCCATATTATGGACTTCTATGGTGCGCATGAGTTTGAATTTCCAAAATGCAATTTTATTGCGGCTTCAAAGGGCTCTAAACGATCCCAGCTGAAGATGAAGGGTCTTAACTCCCATCTCATTTTCTCCTCCAACTTCAAAATCGTCCTACGTCGCTGCATAAGTACCGATCCAGTGTTTACAAAGTGAACACACAAAGAAGGTCAAATGGCCATTACATAAAAAGATAAACCGGTGATGTAGGACGATTTTAAAGTTGGAAAAGAAAATGAAATGGGAGTTTTGCAACATAACCTAACTGTCTTGAACGGGACTGCACAGACTATTCATGCACATGGCAGAGCTAGACAAGATGGGGATTTGAGGTTAAAAAGTATATAAATGTTTGTTTGTTTGTTTGTTTATTTATTATTAATTTTTTTTTTTTTTTTTTTTTTTTACAAAATGACCAGTCATTTCGCTAGATAAGACCCCTTTTCCTCGACTGGGATTGTTTAAAGCCCTTTGAAGCTGCATTGAAACTGCATTTTGGAAGTTCAAAATTGCGATACCATAAAAGTCCACTATATGCAGAAAATTCCTGAAATGTTTTCCTCAAAAAACATTATTTCTTTACGACTGAAGAGAGAAAGACATGAAGAGCTTGGATGACAACTTGGGTGAGTACATTATCTGGAATTTTTTGTTCTGGAAGTGAACTACTCATCTAAGTGCGGATTTATTAAAGGAAAAGTCCACTTCCAGAACAACAATTCACAAATAATTTACTCACCCCCTTGTCATCCAAGATGTTCATATCTTTCTGTCTTCAGTCATAAAGAAGTTAGGTTTTTTGAGGAAAGCATTTCAGGATTTTTCTTCATATAATGGACTTCAATTGTGCCCCCAATTTTGAACTTCCATATTGTAGTTTAAATGCAGCTTCAAAGGGCTCTAAACGATCCCAGCCGAGGTAGAAGGGTCTTATCTAGCGAAACGATACACACAAAAATGTGTATACTTTTTAAGCACAAAAGGTTGTGTAGCACAGGTTCTGGCATGCGTGTTCACGACACTACGTACTATTAAATCATGTCCAAAGGTCACACCGAATGTAGGCGAAACCACAGACCCAGGCAAAGACTAAGAAAGTGCAAGTAAGTCAAACGCTGTTTACAAACAAAAAGGTACAACGTGTCGGATGATTCTAAAGTTGTAGGAGAAAATAAGAAGGAGTTTTTCGCCGTACTCCACCTTTTTTAGCCGGAGTACACAGACAATGAACTTATGAACAATGAACTTGAACGACGTGATTCGTAGTAGTGATGGGAAGTTCGGATCATTTTACCGACTCAAAGAGTATCGTTCAGCAAAATTATTGAATCTTTTTTTTCCAAGTCATTTCGTTCATTTTAGCAAAATCAGCATCACGTGACAGCCCCATAAGATGAAAGAACGACTCGAAAAACCCAAAGACTCAAAACAGGTGAACTAATTCCAGTACAGAACCTAATAAGATGTTGCGCATGCACGACTGAACAAATCACTCCCCGAGACGACTCGTTCTTCGCGAGTCACATTTAAAGATTCGTTCAAAATGAACAAATCGTTCAAGAACGACCCGTGGACGTGCATCCGAGAGCCTGTGCTACACAAGCATTTGTGCTTAAGTATACAAATTTTTATTTTTCTGGCCCACTAAGCTTCCATTATAAGTTTAACACATGTCCCATATTTTGTTGTCCCATATGCTATACAGAATGTTGAATCTTGAATATTCCTTCTAATGTTATCCACTAGAGGGAGTCTCGCTCTCGTGATCTGGCATGTTTGCTGATTTAATAGCATTTCTCAGCTAGTGTCTTATTCATCACTGTTGTGACACCAAGTGCATTTAGGTATTGAAAGCAGAAGGCCACAGAGTTGAGTAACTGCATGTTGTAATAAGAGACTGTTGAAGTCGGTGTTGACACTAAACAGTGTTTTTCCACATTTTACAGTAAGGTTTAATTTAACATTTAATGCATTAGGTATTATGAACTAACAATGAACAATTTTACAGCATTTATCGATATAGGTTAATTCATAAAATGCTATTGTTCATTAATTTGTTCATCCACAATAGTTTAATGGTAAGTCATATAACTTTACATTTTGAATGTTAATATATGTAGACATTAACTTTATGCATTACTTATGTTATCAGGTTGCTAAAGTGGTTAATATTGAATTTAACTGTGTTGTAAAGTGTTCCCAGTATATCTTATATTAACCTAAAATAGATTCAGTTACATATGTTTTCATACGTTTAAAGGAATAGTTTACCCAAAAATGAAAATTGTCATGAATTACTCACCCTCATGTTGTTCCAAACCCATGAGACCTTCATTCACTTTCAGAACACAAATTAGGACTAGTATTCGTTCATTTTAAGGATTAGTTGGCTATTAGTTGCGATTAGTAATAATGAGCCTTTAATTGCCTACATAGCCTAATAAGCATCAAGTGCACACAAAAAAAACTGCCTTAGCACACCGGCAGATACAATAATTATGAATGTCTCACTGAAAAACTTTATTAATTAACGGCTTGACATGAAGTCGGCGACGCTGACTTGTCATCTCCGCAGTAGTATGCACCTGTATGCATGTTTCATACGCATTACATAATCTGAGAATATATTTTCCATTTGAATTGGTTCGTTTGAAAATAGACATTTCACTCTCTATAGAGATATTTTTCTTGTCTTTAAGGCAAGTACACATGGAGTTTTGAAGTTTTGCACTCAAGTTCACACAGACCGAGATGGCAGAAAGCACATCCTGCTTGCTTTCATTATTTTACAAAAGCACAATGTTTTGTTGTTGTTCTCTACAAATAAACGTTTTTTTTTTTTTTTGAATGTTTGTAACGCAGAAATAATTAACTGTGTGGTTGAAAAGACTGTAAAACTGTTTCATTCATATACATGACAGTGGCTCTCTTTAGGTTAGCGGCAGCACAAACACAGATTTGAATGTTCAAATCACACTGGTCGTACGCTGCACAGAAGGAAGGTTGAGGAATCAAGATGAATCATTTTCATTTAGGAACAGAATCACATTGGTATTTGTATAGTGTTTGTGATCTTTATCGATCTGTTAAATTAAAATGCTTTGCCATATTGGTGGTGACACATCTATTGTGACATGTTTAGCTTATCACAGATATTAAAGGCTACTTTGCTTTTTCGACTTCTGATCGCAAGTGTAGCCATACTTAGATTAGCGAGCAAGGTCCTGGCAGATTGCTAGGTTGGGTCCTCACAGATGGAATAAAAAAACAACGGCATATAGGAATCGATAGGCGGAATTGAAATTTTAATATATATAGTATCCGATTCTGGAATCATAATCAATTTTCGATGCCCAACCCTAGTCCTTACTATGTTTCTTGGCCTTGAACGTGGTAGTGCTGTTGCTGTCTGTGCAGGGTCAGAAAGCTCTTGGATTTCATCAAAAATATCTTAATTTGTGTTCTGAAGATGAACGAAGCTCTTACAGTTTTAGAACGACATGAGGGTGAGTAATTAATGACAATTTATTTTGGGTGAACTATCCCTTTAAAACCAGTGATTTGTGAAATCAGTATACCAAAATCCAACCCTTTGTATACATTCCAGTTTCGACAATTTAACGGCACCCAACCTGTCTGAATGTGCAAACATTAAAAAAAGTCTTGATACAGTGCTTGACGTACACAGACATTCATTTAGACATATTTGTTCTCTCTTATGTGATTGTTTGCTTTCACTGTAAAAGCTCATTCTGGGTGGTGTAGTGGCTGTTTGCTTCTAATGACGCAGGAGACTGTAACAGTAGACAGTGTTTCATGTTTACAAAGGTGTAAAGGAAAGTATTGAGAGATTAAAAAGAAATGTTACACCTGGCAAACTGGTTCTTATTCTTTCCAAAAGTTAAATTTAGCCTATTTTAACACTAGAATAGAAACTGCAAGTGAGCTTGGCCCTGAAATAGAGTAGTATCTGTCTGTGGTTCATCACACAGCTATTGAATTTCTTCATTCAGCCAAAAAAGGAAACTTCTCCCTTCTTTTATTTACTCTCATGTCATTTCAGACCCATTGGATTTAGAAAGGTATTTGGTATGTTTTTTTTTTTTTTTTTTTTTTTGAAAGTCAATGGGGTCCAATGTTGTTTAGGTGGAATATCCCTTTAAGCATTTGAAGTGCTGTGTCACACTGTTGAACAATGGTGATATTGTCTCTTTCGTTATGTGTTGGCATAGTCAAATTTGTCCTGGCCTCACGTAATATGGCTACTAGCCCTTACTATTTTTTTTTTTTTTTTTATTGTCTGTCTGTTTCCCTACAGGTATCGTCATTCTGTGCCGAGGCTCTGACTATATGCAACACCCTTATTCATCCTCGCACACCTTCAATCTCTCTCCCTCTCTCCCCTCTAACTCTCAAATCAACTCCATCTGCCCCTGTCCTTGCATCTGGCCAAAACCCTTCACTGTCCATCCCTACCCTCCTTGGTGGACCCACAGCAGGGCCACCTTTCCCAGCCAGGCATCCCATGGGCTTAGGCCCCGCTTCCCTGCTTGGTTCTCTGGAGAACCATCTACCTTTGGCTCCTCCGGTTCTTCCAACCCCAGCCGGCACTACGGCCACCCCAGGTGACCTGCTGCTCTCTCCAGCTCAGCCAGGTGAACTGCCAGGCCTCGGAGCCCCAGAAGGTCAACGACAAGTTTTTGTCCGCTACGACAAAGAGGAGCCAGAAGATGTGGAGATCTCTTTGGAGAGCGATTCAGATGATAGCGTGGTCATCATGCCAGCGGGTATGATGGAAATGCAAGATGGAGCGGCAAATGCGCAGTCGTTGTCCCAGCCGGCGGTGCCTGCAGTAGGTGGCCTGCAGCCCTCTGCCCCCGTAGTGAGTGAGGTTGGATCCGTTGACACTTCGCTGACTAATGAGCTTCCTACCTCCATTCCACACCAGATTCTCCCAGCTAATGCTAATAGCATTAACTCTTTCCCTGGACCAAGCCAGACAGCCCAACTTGTGTCTCTGGTGCCTCCTCTGAACTCAACTACAGCTTCACTCTCAGCATCACCTGCCGGACTTGCGGAGTCGCTGACGGGTGGTCAGCAACTTCAGCAGATGTTGATGCAAACTTCTCCAGGTGGGCAGCCACCTACATTGGGCTTGTCTTTACAGATGCAGATTCAGACTCAGATTGCTCAGAACAGCCGTCAGCTCCAGCAGCAGCCCCCAGCAAATGAGGTGGACCAGAACGTCATCAACATCAACAGCTCAGATGATGAAGAAGAGGAAGAAGAGCTGGAGGAGGAAGATGAATTAGGAGAGGAGGAAGAAGAGGAGGAGGGCCTAGAGGACGAAGAGGAGGAAGAGGAATGCAGTGACTTCATGGAAGATGAGGAGTACTGTGAGGGAGAAGAATTTGAAGATTATGATGATGAAGAGGATGAGGATGAAGAGGAAAGTGAGGAGATCCAGCCGTTGGAGGGAGACAATGGCAGAGGGATGATTGGCGAGGAGGAGGCGGAGGTCATGATCGAGGCGGAGGAGCCACAAGGGATAGAAATGTTCTGCATGGAGAGAGAACGAGAAGTAGAACGAGAAGTAGAACCAGGGATCGAGGAGATGGAGGGTGTGAGGAGCATCTATGCAGATGACCGAATCAAGGACAAGGCGACCGTGGAGGAAATTGAGAACATTGGAGCGGTTGAGAGAAACGAACCTGTGGTTGACAAAGAAGAAATAGAGAGTCTTGTAATCGGTGGAGATGCAGAAGATGCGGAAGGCCATGAAGTGGACATCAGAGTGGAGGCGGTTGAACCTGAAGTGAAAACATGTGAGCAGGAAGAGGTAAAACCAGAAGACCCCGCAGAAGATGCTGGGCCGTCACAACAGGGTCAGGAATTGACAGTGGAAGGCGAAGTTCAAAAGCAAGAACCAGAAATACAGCCCGAAGACGCAACCAATCAGAGCGCGCCATCCACGTCCGAGCAAGAGACGTTGCAGAGCGTAGCCGAGACTGCAGAGGAAGAGGTTGGGAAAGAGAGCGGTGAACAGGGAGAGGATTTAGATGCGAGGGGAACAAAGAGGAAAATGGAGGATCGCGAGGAAGGAGAATCTTCTGAACAAGGCACCGAAAAGAAAAAGGTAACTGAGTAATATCTAACCCTGGTGCAGTTTTCTTACTAAAAATGTATATGAGTGAATGCATCACCCTTAGCTACACAGGCTTGGATTGATACAAAATTTTGCCTTAGGTGTGTTAGATATTGTATATATGTATAATAGTAATCAATTTGAGTTAAAGTTCACATCCAGATAACACATTTTCAGATAATTTACTTACCCCCTTGTCATCCAGTAAGTTCATGTCTGTCTTTATTCAGTCGTGAAGAAATTGTTTCTTGAAGAAAACATTTCAGGAATGTTCTCCATATAGTGAATTTCTATGGTGCCCGTGAGTTTGGACTTCCAAATTGCAGTTTAAATGCAGTTCAAAGGGCTCTAAATGATCCCAGCTGAGGTAGAAGGATCTTATCTAGCGAAATGATCAGTTTTCTAAAAAAAAAAAAA
>JAHKKF010526302.1:0-40420 GCA_019740295.1 Labeo calbasu
TATTGTTAGCGGATGCTAACTGGCTAGCTAACTGGCTATGTGATGCTAATTTGAGATCATTTTTAAATATAAAGTCCAAACATTTTTATTCAACCAACTAGTTAGAATACATTTGACTGAAAAAACAAGGATTTTATGTTCAGTAAGCCATATGCCCCCTGGGACTAGGCTTGAACAAAAAAAAAACTAAAAGCCTTACTATTCTCATATCATATATAACTGTGATGTTCTACAAAACAACAAGCTTTAAAACGTGTTTTTCTTACTGCTGAAAATTAGATTAAAGTATCAAAGTAGTTACAACAAAAAATTATCTTGACTTCATCTAGTGGTTATATTGGGGAAAACAATACAAAATCTTAATCACTCACATACAAAGAACTTTTAGATGGAAGCATGAAAGAATGAGACTTTCTCTCTGTCACAATACTACAAACAGAACAGCTAGTCATTGTGTGCTGTTATTGATACTGGGATTTTTACAGCACACAATGGAACCAAAGATGTCTTAGAACTTATCAGTTCAAGTCTGCTTCACTCTGACATCACATGTCATAGTATCTGTTCCAAGTAGCAAAACACAGGAGTTTAAACCCTCTAGATGTTTACTTGGAAACAAAACCATTCACAGCCACTTCTGGCCTCATACAGTCATGTGTAAGAATGAAAAATGTGCAAATCTGCATCAAAGATTGTCGCTGCAAAAAATGAAGCACATTATACTCCTATCCTTTGTGTTTTAGATCCTACATCAAAGGCATTGTTAGTCCTTAGCATCCTGTTGAAATTGTTTCAGAGAGGGTTTGTCCTCTAATGAGACTGTTAAAGAGTTTTAATCTTGCTCTATGGTGCCACTGAATACTGGCAAAGCTGAAGACTGAATGCTGTTGATTAGGATAAGCGAGATAATAAGATCTCCTTTTGATGCATGTCACAGCGTGATTTTAATTCACACTTCTATTTTTGAACAGTCTCTTTGGATACCAGTCCTTTGGCTATTGTTATGGAAAAATAACTGCTCTTTTTTATATTTGAAGACTTGCTAAAATCCTCCTCCGATACCGTATCATCAGCGACACACTTGACCACAGGGTTGTTCACTCTGGCCGTCTTTGACATGTTAATGTATAAAGCATCCGCAAAATCCCAAGTAACCAGGCAACCGAGAAAAAAAAATCTTCAATTATGGAATACAGCACTTGTGCAAACTAAGATCTCTTCACCGAGATGTTAAATGATGAACATGGCAGGGTGAAAAGATACAGGAAATTGATGTGTGCGAAAAGCAGCATGACCTGAAATTCTGTAAATGAAAGAAGCTGATGTTGAATCTCACTCCTCCAGAGGCATCAATCAATGTCCAATCTGAGAAATAATGAATGTTCCTCTGTGTTCCTCTGAGCTATGATTAATCTGCAAGCCCAACATTATGTAACTCCATGCATTCATTTGCCCCCTAATTCTGCTTTCCTTTTCACACAAACATGTTTGAAGACGTTTGTCGTTAGCGTATGACTTTATAGAAACCTCTTTGAAAAAGAAAAGACAAATTATGGCAGCAGATGCGGAGGTATTGAAAAGAAACAAAAGCACTTTGTTTATTTCCACTGATCTCAAAATCAAAAAGAGAAAGAGACTGAAAAGTGGGACATCTCCCCAAGCTTGTCTCAAAACCTCTCAAGGGCTTCGTTTTGCCTAAGCAGGGAGTCTATTTATGCATTCATTTATAAGCCTGCTAAGTATTTGCAGTGGAAAACAAACTATTTGCTAGACACTGATGTAAGTCCCTGCTGTGAGAGCACATTTATCTTATATGATAAATTTGGTATCTACTATTAGATGAAGAGAATATACATGCACAAATGTTTTTATCCCTGTGCTAACAAGCACAATTCGATGCAGGTGGGCTTCCCTAGAGTCTCCTGCATCGTGGACTGTCTTATACTGACAGGCAATGGTTTGTGAAGCTGCATGTCAGAGTTAGTGTCAGAAATGGTAGTGAGCAGCTCTGGAGCACCTCAGCCTCATCCTTCACACAACACATGTCCTATATATCACTATTTCACACTACCTGATGAAGTTTCGCAACAATCTACTGCAGACTGCATCGCAAATGGAGTCGAACTAAAGATTCACAGACCGGAGAGTCCACCTACACAGCTACAATGTTCAAGTCAACTATGCAGTATTTTCTGAGGCGGTTTAGGTCTTTCAACATGTGTAGCAAGATAAAAGAAATCTCCAGGCGCTGTGGTAAACTAGAAGGCTAGCGTCAATATATAAACCTGGATTCGCACATCTATCCATCTGTCTAGAGCAGTGGTTCTCAACCTTTTTGACTCCAAGGCCACAAAAATATTCAACTGCCTAGTGATTAAACATTAAAGATTAAGGATATTTTAAAATATTTATTTACAATCTTTACTCTATAAAATATTTCGAAAATAAATATGTGACCCAAAACCAGTCTTAAGTAGCACAGGTATATTTGTAGCAAAATCCAAAAATACATTGTGTGGGTCAAAATTATAGATTTTTATTTTATGCCAAAAATCATTAGGATATTAAGTAAAAATCATGTTCCATGAAGATATTTGTAAATTCCCTACCGTAAATATATCAAAACTTAATTTTTGATTAATAATATGCATTGTTAAGAACTTAATTTGGACAAATGTAAAGCCAATTTTCTCAGTGTTTTGATTTTTTCGCACCCTCAGATTTCAGATTTTCAAATAGGTGTATCTTGGCCAAATATTGTCCTATTCTAACAAACCATACAATGCAAATGTCAGTGTAAATCTTATTTATTCAGCTTTTAGATGATGTATAAATCTCAATTTCAAGAAATTGACCCATATGACTAGTTTTCTGGTCCAGGCTCACATATTCATAAAATGTAATTTAACCTTTTCTAAATATAAAAAAGGTAAATTTTTTTTTAATTATTATAGATCAGCAGATATTATACATTTGGAAGCTGAATAAATAATTACATCCATTGATGTACTGTTTGTTAGGATAGGACCGTATTTGGCTGAGATCCAACTATTTAAAAAATCTGAGGGTGCAAAAAAATCTAAACTTTGAGAAAATCACCGTTAAATTTGTCCAAATGAAGTTCTTAGCAATGCATATTACTAATCCAAAATTAAGTTTTGATATATTTACGGTAGGAAATTTACAAAATATCTTCATGGAACATGATCTGTACTTAATTTCCTAATGATTTTTGGCATAAAAGACAAAGTGATATTTTTGACCCATACAATGTATTTTTGGCTGTTGCTACAAATATACCTGTGCTACTTAAGACTGGTTTTGTGGTCCAGGGTCACATATATATCAATAATATTCAAAAATGGGTCTGCGATCCCTCAGGGGTTTAATGCAGTACAAAAAATACAATACTAAGTTAACTTTAGCTTATAATTGAAGTTAAAAATTTGACATGATATTATATGCATTATCCACTTTTTTCCCTGTAAGAGCAGGCGCAACTATTTGTAAATTTAATGCATCTGGCTTACGATGTCATTCACTTCCAGCTATTTTTAGCTGTACAAAACAGCTCATTTTGCTGCTTCATACTGCAAACTGTTCCTTACCTTATTAGTTTCATTTATTATCTTCATTATAAACACTCTGGACTGTAGCACAAACAATTTTACTGTTTACTGCATATTGTGATTCTTCCCATTATTTCCCTATCACTGCTAATGAAGCAAAAGTCTCACACATCACAGAAAACTGCTTACTTCCGCATTGGAAAAATAAGGTGGATGGGCCAGGCTTAAAGTTCAGCAGTTTTATATAATATCTAACCTGAGGTTTCTGCTCTCACTCATCTCCATATGCACTATGGGGCTCACTGGCACGAATAAAGACCCCTTGAATTATCCTGTTAATTTATTGACTTATTATTTACATATGTAAATGTAAAAAGTAGTCTTCAAACAAAGACTGTTTGCACATTCTGTTTGTTGTAGTACTGCAACACCAGGTGTTAATTCGACCTTTAATACAAGGAGTTTACTCTAGACTGTTATGCTTCTTAAGGCCACTGTGGTGATGACATTTAGCCTATCGCTCTTTTGGGGGAGTCAATTACTGTCAGTAAATGGAGAAACCTTAACGATGGCATTTAAGGTCGTTTGTATTGATTAAATGAGGATGTTGAAACTTTAATATCCTGAATTTGTTTGCAGGTCGGTTTGGGCTAAAAATAACATTTATATATTTATTGTGATTCCATACACTGCCATTTAAAAGTTTGGGATCAGTACGATTTTTAGTATGTTTTGTTTGTTCTTTAAGAAGTCTCTTATTCTCATCAAGGCTGCATTTACTTGATCAAAAATACAGAATAACAGTAATATTTTGAAACATTATTACATTTTATTTTAATATATTTTTAAATATATGTTATCAAAGCTGAATTTTCAGCATCATTACCCCAGTCTTCAGTGTCACATGATCCTTTATTTTTCTTTTATGCCAAAAATCATTAGGATATTAAGTAAAGATCATGTTCCATGAAGATATTTTGAAAATTTCCTACTGTAAATATATCAGAACTTAATTTTTGATTAGTAATATGCATTGCTAAGAACTTTATTTGGACAACTTTAAAGGTCATATTCTCAGCATTTTGATTTTTTTGCACAGTCAGATTCCAGATTTTCAAATAGTTGTATCCTCTCCTAACAAACCATACATCAATGGAAATCTTATGTATTCAGCTTTTCAATGATGTGTAAATCTCAGTTGCAAAAAAATGTAACCTTATGACTGGTTTGGGTCACATATGCATTTTTTCAAGATTATTTGATGGATAAAAAGATTAAAAGAAAAGCATTTATTCAAAGTAGATTTTTTTTAACAATATGAGTCTTTGCTATCAATTTTTATCAATTTAACACATCCTGGGTAAATAAAAGCACACATTTCTTTCAAAAAAAGAAAGAATAAAAATGTACTGACCCCAAATTTTTAAATAGTAGTTTTTACTGATACAAAAGATTTATATTTTAAATAAATGCTGTTCTTTTTTAACCTTTTATTTATTAAAGAATCCTGAAAAAAGTATCACAGGTTCCAAAAAATATGAAACAGCACAACTGTTTTCAACATTGATAATAAATCGGCATATTAGAATGATTTCTAAAGGATCATGTGACACTGAAGACTGGAGTAATGATGCTGAAAATTCAGCTTTGCATCACAGGAACAAATTACATTTTAAAATATATTCACATAGAAAACAGTTCTTTTACATTAAAATAATATTTCACAATATTACGTTTTACATTGGACATAAAAATCTTAAAACAAAACAAACAAATAAACAAACAAAAAAACATAAAAAATCTTACTGATCCCAAACTTTGAAAAGCAGTGTACATATTCAATACTTAAATATACACATTAAACAACTACGGCCAAAAAAAATGAAATAATTACGATTTTTTAATTTAAAAAAATAATAATAATAACATTAAAATGCTTATGCTTACCAAGGCTGCATTTATTTGATAAAAAATACAGTAAAAATAGTGACATTGTGGAACATTACAATTCAAAAGAACTGTTCTGTATTTAATATATATATTAATTTATTCCGCTGATGGTAAAGCTGAATTTTCAATGTACATTGTATTTTTCATTTCAATGTACATTTCAATACATAATACATTTTTATAGTTTTACATGCCAAATAAATAGGCTATTTAAAAATGTGTCCGCTTTATTATTAAATATTATTATTATTAGTGGTACCCGGTCCCAAGGAGGACGCAGTCTCCATGGCAACCTCGTCACTCCTTTTATTATCCTTACAGTTAAGTAGTCCTGGCACTTCTGCTGTGAACTGCGCGGATTCAGAGCTCATGTCCAGCAGCGATCGCAGATTATGAGCGCGCTCTCCACTCCTGCAGCTCGTCTCACGCTGCTCGGGTCCCTCTCTGGGTTTTTGAATTTCCCACGCCAGTTCGTGTCACATCCGGTTCAGCACCACTGCTTGGCCCCGCTTCTCAAATTTCCTGCCCACACCTACTCTCTCGTATTAACCAGCCAAGTTTGTCTAGTGATGAAGTAATATTTTCGCCGCTTTCGTGCTCATCCCTACATTCGCGATCGGATCGCCGGTCCAGCAAGACAGAGGACGAGGAGGCGTCGAGAAGCTGAGATGAGATAAATATGCAAAGAGGCGGCTCTGCAAACCATTCCAATCTCATTTTTCCATTATTTTGGCGTTGAATTAAAACACATACGTACATTCAAGAGGAGCATCTGATAGAGAGCCGGACAGCTGCACAGAAAACAGCTCTGCATGTGATATCCTCGGATCAGGTGGCATCGGCGGCAGAAGATGCAGCCTGCAAGCAAGCTCCTGAGTCTCACCCTCCTTGTACTGATGGGCACTGAACTCACCCAAGTAGGTTTATAAACGCCATTTTCAGCGCACATCTCAGGCTAATTAGGCAGATAGGCTCAAAATAAGCCGGTTTCGTCTATTATCAGAAGGGCAGATTAATCCATTGGGCAGCAGAGATCGGGATGGACTAATATGATTAAACCTCATTTGGACGAAAAATCACAGCGGGGTTCTCAGCTTTTATGCCACATGGCTAGAGGGTTTTTTTTTTTACTCTAACTTTTATGTGGGATGTAGGCTTTAATGTGGGTGATTATGAATGTCTTTACAGCGTAATACTTGACAGTTTTAGTATTTGAAGATAAATGCGTCTTGGTAGCAGTTTAGTCTCTCTTAGTGCGTGTGTGAGAGACTGATCATCAGTATCATTTTATCATTTGTATGATTATTCCTATTCAAGATAAAACACTTCAAGGCTTGTTCAGTGTATTCTCATTATCCACACACTGTGATTGTCTTTGACACTCTACAGTCTCACTTTGAAGACAAAAATAGCAAGTAAATTGCTTTCTCCACACTCCACACTGATGCTTGCTCTTCAGTAACTAGTTTTTCTGTACGCCTTGACATTGAATTTCTGTTGGCGAGTTAATCAAATGGTAACAGCTGTACTGCAGCGATAAGGTCATTAATGTACAAAAAAATAATATTCCAAATGTAATTCATTTAGCCTATTTTCAATTTTCTCCATTGTTTGTTTTGTGTACAAAACAAGGCTTGATTACATTTATTTTTTTGTTTGTTTTCTTTTAAGCATTTTATTTTACCTTAATATTACAAGCAGCTCTTTTAAACAGGTTAAAAATGTTTCAATTCATTCTAAAACTGTGAATTATTGGATGATCAGTCATCTGAAACTAAGTGCCCTGTGCCATAATTTGTAGTCTGTCCCATTATGAATCACTGAACAAAATGAGATCCTGTCAGATTTAATTAAAATTCAGGTTGACACAAAATATATATTATTTCCTCCCTTATTATGTTAACCATGACGTTAGACGCACTTCATATCATGCTAATAATAATAATATAAGTTAAATATTAGTATTTTTAATTATTCTTAAATCAAAATGTTAAGTAGTTTCACATTCAATTTTATAAAATTGATGTTCATAAATACTGTGTGATTGACCTGCACAGGAAAACTTCTCATGTGCAAATCAGTGATAGATCAGATATTCCCTTTATCCATTAGTGCAGGTATTGTTAAAATGTAAACAAAAAAGAATATAAAATGAAAAAGAAGAGATGAGCTGAGAATTGAGTTTATCACTAGTTTATTTACAGCGTGTTTATGGTGCATTTGTGCATAAAACAAAGATATAAAATAATAATAAGATGCATGGTTGGGCATGAGCATGTGTTGAAGGTCTGATTGGAACTTTTGTCCAAGAGAAAAATGTTAAACTGAGAAGGAAACCTGTACTGCCCTCTGTTGGCTAAATAATGCCATGACATTCTGAGAGATGTCTGTTGTCAATGATCAGCTATCCTATTAAACCCCCCCTAAGTGACATGAAAAGCTCTCATAAAGCACTCTGTTTTAGATAGTGAGTTATCTTTTTAATCTAACATCTGTTGATGTTTCAGAGTTTAATGAAATGCTCAGAGAGCATTAACAATCATAGCTACTTTAGAGATCATAAATAATGTTGGTACTGTGTACTGCATGCGGTAGAGAGAGCCTGTAGATGGCTGCAATATTACACCGATGATGAGCCGCAACACAGCGGGCGAATTATTCAATGGGGTCGACTTTGAAGAGAAACTTCAGCTAGTGTTTTTTTTCTCCACCACCCTTAAACGTCCGCCTTTAAGGCGTTTGTGTATATTAGGCTACCTAAATGTATAACAAAACGATACCTGTTTTGCCCCGTTCAGCACTTTTTTTTATCAAGTAGTCATAAATAAATCAAACATCGCTTAACAGCATCTAATGGTATATTTACAGTTTTGAGAGCAGAATAGGCTACTGTTCGTCTGTTGAAAACTGTTTTTAACTATTCATGTCATTGTAAGAGTACGGAAAAACTTTGTAACAAGGTCTTCAGTGATTTAGTATATTCGTGCGTCAAGCGCCGGGAGGAGGTTTGTGATATTTATGAATATTTCACCAGTATAGCGGGTGGGCGGAGGCACGGAACCAATGAGATGAGACGGTCTGCTGAACTGCCGTCATTATTCGCGTGAAGAGAGCAGACAGAAGAGCGCTCTTCTCCCAAACCGAGAGAGCTTGAGTAATTATAAAGTTCAGTATAGGATAGTGCGAGTCGAAATGCCCGAGATGAATTCATTTACACTGGGTGCTTTACAGAAGCACATCACCTCTGTGAGCAGCGCAGGTTACCAGCACAGCTCTTTACTGGAATGTGTATAATGAAGGTTACTGGGAAAGAGAAGAGCAGAGATGTCGGTGCCTTTGCTGAAAATTGGAGTAGTGCTCAGCACGATGGCGATGATCACCAACTGGATGTCGCAAACGTTGCCCTCGCTAGTAGGTCTGAATAACACTAAATTAAGCGTGGCACCTCCGGGTGTGCCGGACCGGAGCACTGGCGTGAGTTTCCTTATTCTCTTTGTTCATGTTCGTGAGCTGTGAAAAACTTTAAATTATTTATACGTTATAAATGACACTGTTTATATAACGTATGTTAGAAAATGGAAAAATTATGTTGTTCATAAAGTACTCCGAGTCCGGATTATATAGCTTGTATATTTTTACAATGTACCATGTTAATATAATGGTTTTTAGATATGTTTTTGGCTGTACCGTGGTGGTACCGTGTAAATATCATAGTAGCCTAAATAAACATTGTAATTATTTAGTAACCTACTATAGATTGAGGTCCCTTGGTACACCTTTTGATACCATTAGAGAACTGTTTAACTCTTTAGATTTTGTTATTGTGTGTCGTGGAAAAAAATGTAAGACCTCAATTATTCATTAGGACAGCATGACTTTAAGTGGACCTATTCCCCCTTATGTCTCTGCATGATTCATGTGGTGTAGCAACACAAAAGGTAGCAAATAATGACAATAAAAAAGCTAGAAACTCATTTTTTGACGTTAAAATGCAATCATTAGTTCAGTGTTTAATTTAAGACATCTTGTATTTATCAGAAAGGTTTTTGGTTGTTAATGAGACGAGGTTCACAGAGTGCAATCAGGGAAAAAAATGTGACTTATTGACTTTGAGTGTGTCGAATTTTATTCGTCACCTGCTATCCTGTGTTGAAATCTATACTAATTAAATCAGGTGTTTGTGAACAAGGGAACGATATAATCTTTTCTTTTTTATTTCATTTCTTATATAATGCATGCTTTCACTATTTTGGTATTGTGATAAGCTCTGTCGTCAAACAGCAAAAACATTAGATTTTATTATAATCTGAATTCAGCATTACAATGGCATCAGATTTGCAATGATGTTCCTTGGGTTTAATAAAAAGCGCTTTCAGTCCGCGATGGTTATAAATATGGATTATTCATTAGATTACTCAGGATTAGGACAAGACATACGGAAACGCTCACTCCTCCAGATGGCTCTTTTATGTAAAGCCACTGGGTCATAAAATCCCCTTCGAGAAAAGAGACCATTTCACATCAAAGCACCAACTATGAAAATCCTTAAAAAGTGTGTTGTGTTAGTATGTATTGACCACTAATACACTGCTCTGCTTCTGATGGGCAAGGAGAAACAAAATGTGTGCAAGGGAAATAAAGTAATACTGAGATTTCCCCCCTGGCCTAGTATTTGTTAATCATTTTCATTTTATTTTGATGAAACTCATGCTTCCATTATCATCACAAGTCATCCTTACAATTACAAAACCTCATAATCCAGCTAAATAATGTTACCTTGGTGACATTTTCAGCAGAATTAGCAAAAATAGCATTTCATAAATCACAGGCTACCAATGATTAAGCAAAAACAATCAATGTATGATTAATGTGACGTAAAAATGGCACTGGCGTGATAGTTTCCATCAACTGGCCAGAAACTGTTTCACTCTGACTCTTGTGTAGGGTTTAAGTAAATAACCTAAGACTACAGTGGGAGAAAGAAGAAAAGTGTTTCCCATAAAGCACATCCCGATCAGTCAATGACCTTTTCTTATCCTCTTTGTTTTGCCCCTTGCCCAGGTGCTGCCTGCTAACCCAGAGGAGTCGTGGCAGGTGTACAGCTCAGCTCAAGACAGTGAGGGCAGGTGTGTGTGCACTGTTGTGGCTCCTCAGCAGACCATGTGTTCACGGGATGCCAGGACCAAACAACTGAGACAGCTCTTGGAAAAAGTAACCTTTGAAAATAATCCACACACATATCCAGCTCGCCGATTGCCCTTCGTAAATCTTTTCAGCAAGGCTGTCACTCAACCCATAGCTTATTATTCTTCTCTTCTGTTCTCTTTCTGTCTCCCAGGTCCAGAATATGACTCAGTCCATCCAGAATCTTGACCAGAGGACCCAGAAAGACCTGCAGTATGTGCAAAGAATGGAGGTGCAGTTGAGGGGCCTGGAATCAAAGTTCAAACAGGTGGAGGAAAGCCACAAGCAGAATATCGCCAAGCAATACAAGGTGCGCACAAATACATGAGCTCATCCAGAACGGTGTGGTTATTCCATTGTCTGTGACGTATTTCATTCGTGTTTCAGCCGCATACAATATGTCTCATTTACCAAAAGGTTAACTCACTTATTTAATTCAGCTCCCAATACTGGCCTTTAACATTACATTAACGAATCTAGTGAGCATATTCATTTTCTGTACATTTACAAGCCAAGTGAGCTAGGAATATTTGTTACGAATCATTTTGGACGCCACAGGCGTTTTCCCCACAAGATGTGAATTACAAAGTATGTTTCACTGTGGCGACATAGCATCTTTTCAATCTTAGCTATTGTTAGCTGTCCGACATCAATTGCTTTTGCATGCTAATGAGGCCGCTGTTATTTTTCTAAATGGAGGCGCAGTGATTTTGTTGCACGTTGCAATTTGTAGTGTGCATATCGAGCTTCTAAAGCAGCATAGATTTTATAGATCCGTCTAGGACAGTCTTTTAGCTCCTTCAGCATCATCTGGCCCTTTAAAGTCTTTTAAACCAAAATAAAGTATTGAGCATTTTGTTCTAGCTGAACTGAATGTTATGGTCCAGATGTGGCACCTCATATTCATTTAGCAAGAAAACTACTCAAAACATTTTATGGCTTGACCTTTAAACATTTATTACACGAAGGCATCAAATATTTGGATGCAATTGCTGGAAAAGGTCATCTTAAACACCATCATATGATCTTTATACCCACATGGGAGTCCATATGGTGAATGTTTTCAGATGTTTACGTATACAGAACATATACAAACATGGCATTTCAGCCGAAAAAATAAGAATACATATAGAATTTAATAAATAGAATAATGGGGCCGGATGAAAAAGACAGTTTTCTTTGTTTTGACAAGGATGATTTTGCACTTATTGATCTTATTCAAATGTTTGGGGTCAGTATTTTTTAATTTCAGTTCTATTCTTCGATTTAGATGCATTAAATTGATCAAAAGTGACAATTTACAAAATTAATGTTACAAAATATTTCTAGTTTAATAAATGTTGTTGTTGTTGTTTTTTTTAAACTTTCTATTCACTTCAGAATCCTGAAAAATGTTCCACAATAATTTACAGAGTAATTTGTCCAAATGAAGTTCTTAGCAATGCTTATTACTAATCAAAAATTAAGTTTTGATATATTTACGGTATGAAATTTACAAAGTATCTACATGATCTTTACTTAATATCCTAATGATTTCGATAATCAAAATCGATAATTTTGACCCATACAATGTATTGTTGGCTATTGCTACAAATATACCCGTGCTACTTATGACTGGTTTTGTGGTCCAGGGTCACATCTTAGAATGAATAAAAAAGTTATTTAAAATTGTAATAATATTTATAATTCATTCCCACAGCTTAGTAATTTGTTCCCTTGTATTTTAGTAAATCGTGGTCATGTTGTACTAGTTTGTTCCTTCATTTTAATTAAATCAAAAATGAATTTACTAAAATGAGGGAACGGGATAGTAAAATGAGAAAATGATAAATTTTAATGCATTAAAAAAAAAAAAAAGAAAAAATCTTACTGGCCCCAAACTTTTAAATGGGAGTGTATGTATAGTTTTAGTAACTTGCTATTAATATTATGTTTTTTATTCATCTATGTCTAGATTTATGTGTACAGTATAAACATATGGCAGAACCCATCATGATTATTTGCACTTGTGCAAATAATTTCAAGCATGTGTTTGTGTTAGTTCATCCTATCAAATGATGTTTAAAATAAACTGTTGCATCATTTCTGTACAAACAGCTGTATCTGTGCAAATGTGTGTGTTAGAAAGGCTAGCGAGTTAGTTATTCAACCAAATTTCATTTTCTTGCTTGCAGGGCTAACTTTATGAATTAAATCAAAGCTGCAGAGACTGAAGAACAAGTTCAATCCCATTGTAATCCTCAACTGGTCAACTGATTGCATCATTCAGTTTATTTTAAATACAGAGCACCTTTGAATTCTGTTCGCAGTCTTTTTGTGCATGCCACTATTGCAGCCTTCCATGAGTAGATTTTCTTATGTTATGACATCTCCATGTCTACAATTCAGATTTGTTTATGCACATTTGGATCTTTTGAAACAAGGGAAACTATTGTTGTATGTGAAGCATGTAACCCTCGACACCTTGCATTTTAATGAAAAATAAAGAGAGTTTTTTCAAATTTTGGCTGGTGTACTGAGACCTTGTTTTATGCCATGCTGAACTCTACATCTGTTTGCTAGGCACACTCAGAAATGGTGATAGGGTAGGCAGACAGGGCAAGTGTAGGGCAAGACAGGTGTTTGGACGCAATCGTTGCACGCATGCCTACTGAACCAAGCCTATTTTAACCTTTCAGGCCATAAAAGCGAAAATGGAGGAACTTAGGCCAATGATACCAGTGTTGGAGGAATACAAGGCCGATGCAAAATTGGTAATGCAGTTTAAAGAGGAGGTCAAGAATCTGACATCAGTGCTAAGTGAACTGCAGGAGGAGATCGGAGCCTTTGACTACGAGGAGCTTCACAACAGGGTGTCTAATCTTGAGGAGAGGCTTCGTGCATGCATGCAAAAATTAGGTAGGATGAGTTTGAGCACAAACACAAACAACTTTTATACTGCAACTAAAAAAGTTTTTATTCTTACACACTTTAGTATGCAAGAAAATATGCTACATTTTTTTTACTAGTTCACTTTTTTTAAACCACAAAAAAAAACTACTACAAAAATGTATTGGTGTTGCTTTTATACAGTTAAATTAGGAAATTAAAGACTGCACAAAACATCACATTTTTTTCTATTTAAAAGAATAATTCACCCAAAAAAGGAACATTTGCTGAAGATATAATCACCCTCAGACCAAACAAGATGTGGATGGGTTTATTTCTTCATCAAAACAAATTTGGAGAAATTTAGCATAACTCACTTGCTCACCAATGGATCCTCTGCAGTGAATGGGTACCGTCAGAATGAGAGTCAAAACAGCTGATAAAAACATCACAATAATCCACAAGTAATCCATATGTGAAGTGACAAGCTGCGTGTTTGTAGCAAACAAGTCCATCATTAAGGTTTTTTTTTTTTTTTTTTTTACGTTAAACCATTGGTTCTGGCCAAAATATAGAGTCCATAATCCATAATAATGCTTACTCCAGTAAAAAAAAGTCTATCCTAATGTCCTCTGACATCAAAATCCACCAACATATTTGTTTAAAACTGTTTTCCCTTTAAACGGTGCTTGTTCTGTGCGTATTTGGATAAAAGACTTGTTTTAGCTGGAGGCAAAGGTTTGAAGTTAAAAATATCTTAATAAAGGATTTGTTTATGAAAAACACACAGCTTTTCACTTCACAAGACGTTAATTAATGGACTGGAGTGGTGTGGATTGCTTGTGGATTATTGTGATGTTTTTATCAGCTGTTTGGACTACCATTCTGACGGCACCCATTCACTGCAGAGGATCAATTAGTGAGCAAGTGATACTCAATTTCTCCAAATCTGTTTCGATGAAAAAACAAACTCATCTACTTTTTCGATAACCTAAGTACATTTTAAGCAAATGTTCATTTTTTGCCGAACTATTCCTTTAAAAAAATACATGGTCATAGCACATTTGAAATAGCTAACATAGTGTAGCCGCAATATTTATTGTAAAATGCAAATTCAAGGATGCTTCGCATTACACACATTAGTCCTGACTGAATGAATGATGATTGAACTAAATACAAAACACTGTAATTTATTGTGTTGCTCGGAGGCATTAGCATGCTGAATTTAAACAACACAACATATACACCGGTCTTCCTTTATCCCTGTCATTTTCCCTGTTTGAAATGCTGCATCTCAGCATAGCTAATCTGATACAGATAGTAGCAGCAGATTCAGACGTTGCCTTATTCTGAAGTGAGGAATGGATCTCATATGGATGTTAGACACAGACGTGACTAATGAGAAGCTGCTGTGCTGTTCTCTCCTCTAACAAATGCCTTTGGGTCCACCTGAGCCATGGCATGAATTCATAGCGACTTTACAGGTTAATTAAATAACATTATCAAAATTCAGTATGACAGGACATAGTCTCTGACACGTCTCGGATTTATAAACAAACGCTCAGTTGAATGAACATCATACGATTTTATCTAAAAGCAAAATGCACATTTTTACAGAAACCTTAATAACCATTCATACACTGGAATATAGGTCAGGAGCTCTGTGTAACAATAGAGAATTGCTCTTGCTTCTTTTTGGAGCATTTATTTTAGATTCAGACGAATAACAGATTTAGTACTCATGCATAATGCAAATGCAGCCTTCCTTTGATTGATTAAAGGAGGACACCATGCTGGGTTTTGGTGCTTAACAATAAATACCAGAAAAAAAGAGCTGCCGTTTTAAGTTTTCCACTGAGCCAAAAGCTACATGCAGTGATAAAGAGAGCCATCTAAATATGATCATGGGATTCTATTGAAAGATTACTGCTCTCAGTATAGTAATCTCCTGAATTTCTAATGCTGCATTTCGCAAGGGAGTTAAATCACTGGATGGGAGGATAAAAAAACACTGATCATTTGTTCACCGGTATAAATAACGTGGACTTCATTCATAGTTAATATTACATTCATAGTTAATAGAGTTTTGAGAGAAGCCTGAACCAATTATTTTGTGATTGTTACCCATAAAATTTTAAGCAGGTTCAACAGTATTATGTATCCTATAATTAATATGCCTGCAATTTATGTCACCCCATATTCATTTACAGCCTTCATGTAATATTTGCACTTTAACTAATACAAAAACATTTATCATACCATTGACTAAAAAAGTGGTGAAAATGCAGTGACCAGTAATAAACTTTCCATGATATTCTATTCTATTCTATTCTATTCTATTCTATTCTATTCTATTTTAGGGCTGTCAGTTTAACATGTTAACTTAATTAATTAGTTATGAAAAAATAATGCAATTAAAATATTATAATGCAGTTAACGCACTGGCTCCGCCCCCAGATCTGTACATCATCATATATTCATATTAGACTGTTGACAAATATTTTGCAGGGCAACAACTCCACAAATGCAGTTATGCCTTAAAATCCAACATATTGTTGCAAAAATGGCCCTGTATGTGTTTTGTCTCATATTTATATATATCACATCTCACACAATATCACACTGGAAGCAAAAGCAATATGACACGAGTGCTGATTTTGTCCTAATCTATCACGAGCTTAAATGTAATTTTATACAACAGTTCAATAAATAAGAAGCTGATATTATGTTATATTTTTAAACACAATATTATGTGTTTTTGCTCAATTTTGCAGAGAACATATTACCTTTGAAACCATAGCAGAATTGTTGAGCTCTCTGAGCAACACAGCAGTTTAGTTTCTGAATGAATCCACATTTTGAATAAATCGTGTGAATCAATGATTCAAAGGTCCATTTATAAAGAGAGCCATTTACTTCATTCCTGAATAAATCAACCATTTGAACGATCAAATGACTCATAAAGACATTTACCGCCACCTGCCGGCAGATTTAGTTTCTTATTTAGAGTATCATTTCATTAAAAAAAATAAATAAGTAATAAAAATAATAATAATAATAATAATAATAACATTAAAGGGATAGTTCACAAAAAAAAAAAAAAAAATTCTGTCATTGTTTACTCACCCTCATGTCATTACAAACCTTTGTTTTGTGGAATATAAAAGAAGGTATTTTGAAGATTGTTGATAACAAAGCTGTTTTGGTTACCAATGACTTTCATTGTATGAACAAATAGTACTGAATTGTTTCTCAAATTATCTTATTTTATGTTATGTTAGGCCATTGCAGCATGTTTATGTGTGGTAAATTCTATGTTGAATCAAATATAATATTCCTTTCTAAAGCTACAATTTGTAATGTCTACTTGATACTTTCTCATTTAACACAAAAATAGCTTTAAAATAATCTTTTGTGGATATTTTCACGCTAAAATTTATTTTGCAATTCATTTGATTCATTGAAACATCATGTAATTAATTAGATAAACCATTTAAATCGACTGACAGCCCTAAATATATTATATTATATTATATTATATTATATTATATTATATTATATTATATTATATTATACATTTCAAATAACTGTTTACTATGCTAATATATTTTAAAATATTAATCATAAAAATAATTTATTCCTGTGATGGCAGAGCTAAATTTTTCTCCAGTCTTCAGTGTCACTCGATCCTTCAGAAATGATGTTTAATAGGCTTTTAATATGCCAAATGCTCAAATAACATTTCTTCTTATGATCAGTTGAAAAACAGTTGTTCTGTTTAATATTTTTGTAAAAACTGTGATACATTTCCAAGATTCTTTAATGAAAACAATTTAAAAGACTTTACTATCACTTTTGATCAATTTAATGCATCCTTGCTGAATAAAAATATTAATGTCTTTCAAAAAAACAAAAAAACTTGTGAACGATGGTGTTTATGTTATATTTACGTACATATATATATATATAAAATTTCAGCAAAATTCTTGATTCAAAGTCAACAACCATTTAAAATACTATTTATTTTCTTGGAAAGGTGCATATGTTGTGTTGTAAAAGACAAATTCACTTGGTAGCTAAGAATAAAAATCGGCAAGTCAAAGCAAAGAGTTATTCATACATTAAGAGTAGCATTGAGACTCTGCTAAGCTTCTCTAACAGATTATTCCATTATGCATAGCACAGTAGATTTAGCAAAAGAAAACATGGGCAACATTTAATGCCATGATATTATGTAAATATCTGAGAAAATTACATAAACATATTATCTAGGCAGCAGTAGTCACACATTAGCGATGTATGGCTGTGAACTCAGTGTTGCTTGCTTTATATTTCAACATAATTGCATCAACAGTCAGTGTCATGAGCACTATAGATCTTCAGTCCACTGTATAATCACTTATACCACTGCTTTCTTCACTACGTTATCACTTAAATACACTAATAGAACTGCAATTTATCGCCTGTGACAGACTTTTCAGCTAACATTTGGCCGACGGGTCTGGTGTAAAGATTCACCACCTGTGCCGAGACAATAATCAGGCTGGTAATTATGTGAATATTATGTGCCATAGAATGTCTTTGAATGTAGGTTTTGTCCGCAGAAGTATGTCTAGAACGGAGAATTGGGTGAATAAATTGCGACTCACTCAATCCCAAAAGGATTATGGAATTGCACAGGTCAATATTAGCAGATTATGAGTAATCACATATAGAGGTCAGTCTGTTCAAAGGCTTTGCAGTTACTTCAATATAGGGTCAATCAATCTGCTTCAAACAAAATAGACATAGTTTAGTCATTTGAAATAAGAGCACAGTAGAAAATAACTATGAGATACGGGCAGTCAGCCGGTCAAAATAAACTCAGAAGGTTCTTATATCAACCTGAAAGGGTTTATTTAGTGACAATGACTGGCTGACTCACCAAATAAGTACATGAAATATTGATTTGAGTTTTTTATCATGAGAGAAGAAAGAGAGCGCAGAGGGAAATTAGAGACTTAAAACCAGCATGGAGACCGGTTGCCAGGGACAACTGTCAGATATACAGTTTCACGTCACTGTGACCGCAGAATTCCGTGATTGACCAATCAGAATCAAGTATTCTAGAGAGCCGCGTAATGACACCAGATAGCCAGGGGTCAGTGAAATACAAAACAGTTCTTTCTCCAGAACTGGCTCCGATGAGGTTTTACATAAACCAGGGCACTGATCACATTTCAGTGCCAAGAACAGAATATTGGAAAAATATCATGGGAAACGGAGGAGTATCTATAAATGTACATTTCATTTAAAAAGCAGTTGCTTAGCCCCAGTGGACTGCCAGAATGGCACAGCCAGAGAGAGAAAGAGAAAGGGAAACAGCATCAATTCTCCGAAAGACATAAAGTGACCGAGAAAGAGAGAAAAAGAGCTTCCGAAAGAAGTATAAATGAGAGAAGAACACACTTCCTTGTGTATGAGGACTCTTACAACACTGTAGACGTCTACACAAGTTATGCTCCAGTGCGTCTGTCTGACACTGTGTCAAAACAGGGAGTATGAGAGGTTCACTGATGCCTGCAAACTTCTGCCTGAGTGCCTAACACACGGCAGAATATGACAGGAACTCCAACGCCTCCCCCATCCACCACAAGGCCATTTACCAGTGCAAAACATTGAAGTTTAACAACATGTCGCTCACTCATAAGAAACCAAAGAAGCAGCATGGTAAAAGGAAATGGAAGAACTCACCAGAAATGAAAATTGTCATCATTTACTCACTCTCACGTCATTATAAATCCATGTTACTTTTTTTCTAAGAGATGACTGCTCTTTTCTACGCAATGAAAGTGAATGGTGACCAGACTACTGCAATTACAGCAGTCCATGTGACTCATGCACTATATTCCAGGTTATTCATTTGTTTTTAATATGCATATTCAACTGTGGCACATCACAATTATGAGACACATGAGAACAAATGACGTTTGGTGTCACTGACGCTAAACCTGGTGTGATACATATTAATGGAGAACACAATATCATCAGTGAATAAATGGGTTGTTAATGCAAACTGATGGTATTCACAGCGTTAAACTACTTGGCACAAGCTGATTGGTTCATGCAGCTAATGAGCTTACTGTTTTACATTTAAAGGTCAACACTTTTTCAGTGTTTAAATGCTATATTCAGGTCCTCAGTGCATATACCTACCCAGAAAACATGAAAAAGAACAACCTAGTAGCTTTGTTTTGATAAGCCTTTTTCTGCAAGCATGTGAAAAAACGAGTGTGTCAGATTTCACTCCACCCATGATGTGGTAATGGGATCTTATTATGATATTACCACCCCTTAATCTCCACGTTTCCACCCACGATGCCGTCATTTTGTTTTCACAAGCGACAACGGTTAGCAAAGCATGCTAACTGTTTTGTTGTTGGCTGCATAACAAGCACAGAACACTATTTAGAGTCCCAGCCTCAGAGGAGACAAGAAAGCAGTGGATTTATTGATTTATTTACTGTATATGAAGCTGGTGCCACACAGATCTAATATAAACGTGCGATTTCTTTCCCAGCTGACTGATTTTGTAACTCGTGTGTGTTTTTAACATAAACTTGTGTGTGTTTGACAGTTTAAGTGCAATAAGACATGAAAGAGAACTTAGTTTAGTAGCTAGTACATTGAAACTACTTTCAATTTTTTATTATTATTATTTTTTTTTACAATTAACATTACAAATAACTGAATAATTGTTAATGAAGAATTATAATGAAGTTATAAGTAAATATAATGAAGCAATAAGTACAATATTTAGGGTTTAAAACAAAATACTGTAATGCAATCGTGATTTCAAAGAGCAGAGTGAATTCAGGTTGACTGGGACGCATTTCAATGGCAAAAACTGTCCCAGTCGTTTGATTTTGTAAACTATCCGATACTCAAAATAATAAAATCTAGTTATATTGTCTCAAACTGACTGTCAAAGTGAAAAATTGCTACAAACGTAACATCAGTGCAAGAACAAAATGTCCACTGTAAAAAATAAATAGTTGAGAAAACTTAAAAAATAAGGCAACTTGATGCAGTAAGACTTTTGATTTCGCTCATCAATAGTTTTTTTTTTAGTTTTTCTCAGTAAAGATACTTCGTTTAGCCAACATAAATTGTTTGTTCATGCAGTGCTGTTCGTCTTATTTGCTAATAGAAAAAGTAATGTAACAGCAACTGAAACAACTATTACTGTCGTTGAGGTAATTTATTTTTTTATGTGTCAATTTTTTGTTTATTTATAAATGACAAACAGTGAATTATTATAGAAACCTTAATGGACAACTTAGTCTAATATGCAGACAGCATTGTCTTTGTAAAACATCTTACAAGACTAACATACTCTAGGCTTCAAATCTAAACACGCAAACCTCAAGAACGGTTGCAATCAACAAATGTTAAAAAGATGAGCTCTTCACATCACAGTGCAACAAGCGAAACAATAATCCTATAACAGTAACTGCATAATTTATTTATGCTCCAATGCATGCTGGGAACTCACAAAGCCTTAACATTTCAACAATATGAATTTCTTTGTTCAGACAACTTTGTTTGACTAGTTGGGACAAAATTTGGAGTAATTTTGTTCATCTAACAAGGGTTTTTATGTTGTTTCAAGAAAATAGCATTTTTTAGTATTTGAGACTCAGAAAAAGTTAAACTGGATACGGAGCAGTCATAAAACATGCAGGTCATACTCACAGCATATGCAGTATTTACAGACTGTGAATGGAGCTGCTCTGAGACGTCAGTCATCAGCTGTGCGAGTGAACACTGTGTTTTGTGTGGAATCCCACCCCAAGCATCCTTTGCCAAATGATAAGCACACTGCTATATCATGATTTTATTTTCTATTCGATTAGTGGGGGGATGGATTATATTATGACAGCTCATGATTGTAAAATACACATTTGATATAGAGTGCAATAAAGTAGGAAAATTAATCAGTTTAAAAAGGCTATTATTCACCTCCTGTAGGTGCTTTAAGTCTTCAACGTAGACCGCATTTTAATCTTTGTTTTGCATAAATTACAGTTGATTCATGTGAAATATACAATCCTGTACATTCTTTGCAAAACCAGACTGTAAAGCTGAGAGATGCGTGATATCACAACAGATGGCGGTAATGAACAGATTTAGTTTGTGACTAGTCAGAAGAAAATGCTGCGCTGCTTCAGTGCATTACAGACTCATGACTTGTCAGAGCGCAAAACGGAATGTAGCTTTTGGTCGCGACACACTGCTACTTGCTGGAAAAAGTAGTTAGATAGTGGAAAAGCTACACTGTTTTAAAAGTAAAGGTCATTGCACAGTGAGTCCGAAATTTTCGTCCAAAATTTTTGCACGTTAAAAAATAAATACGACCTGACGTTATGTCAATCACGTTTACACACTGCCTCCGAAACTGTCGTCCGTTATAAAAAAAAATTAGGATCGGGTTTTTTGGATCCGTAGCAAGCATTTTGAGAGGTGTTTTGACAGATCAAAGCCACCGCACAAGCGAACGCCAAAATCCAGAATTGCGTCTGACAAGTTCATCCACTTTGTCTCGCAGCACCAAGCACTGTAAAGGTCCTTGAACACTGAGTTCACAGAAATTAGTGGTTTTCTTAATAATTTGTGGATCCAATAACGTTAGCAAAGCATCAAAGTTTACTGACATCCTAAAGTAAAAGATTTTTGTAGAGCTCATTTTGAAAGGGTAAAAAGGGTGTTGTTTTACAAAACCATTGAGAATTTTTATTCAAAGTATATTAGAGACTTTTCATTAAGAGCCTAAAGAATCATATCAACCTGTAGAAAATGGGCATCTGATGACCCCTTTAAGGAGGTGCGCACAAAAAGTATTCTCTCCTTTCTCTCTATATCTTATAACTGGATGGACCCAATATGTCCTTTCTTTTTCTCTTTTAAGAAGAGAGTGGACAACAACATCATCCTCACTGCTTGACTTGATTTCAGACTTAAGTGTGTAATGACCATAACTGAGCTTACACGGTACTGAAAAAAGTACTTATGTTAGTTGCATCGCTACTTGTAGCTAGCTACAACACTGCCAAACAGATGTTTTTTTAGCAGAGTATCTGCGGTAGGAGCTAGAAAGGCACAGCCCTATTCTGGAAAAGGGGGCGGGGAACAGGAGCTCATTTGCATTTAAAGAGACATGCACAAAAACAGCGTTTTTCTGCTTCCACTCAAAATGGGCATTTTTAAAATGATATAATAAATGATCTGTTGGGTGTTTTGAGCTTAAACCTGAGACTTATAGTACATATTGTAAAAAGGGGCATAATAGGTCTCCTTTAAATGTCTGGTTAAAATTCACTCGAGCATTTTGCAGTTCCTCTGAAACCCTCCACCTCCCCAGCTCCACCTGTATAGATCTGCTACAGGTTATTATATATGCTATTTGTATGTCTTAAATACTCACAGCACTGTATCGGCATATGTACTGTATTGACAGTAGCACGTTTCTGTATTTGCTTTGCACTGGCAGTAATTCAGCAGTGTAGCAGATCTATTCCACTAAGACCAAACACATTAACATTGTCATATCCATTACCATGCTAAAATCTTCTGAGGGTTATCATGATAGAACTTATATTTCAGGTTTTTTTCTTCACACAAAGCTATCATATGGCTAGAGGAGACTTATATGGCACACAAGTCTTGCGGACTAATTTTAGGTTACTTCTATTGTGCTTGACAGCCCCTGGTCACCATTCACTTTCATTGTATGAAAAAAAGCAGCATGAATATTCTTCAAAATGTCACTTTTTATGTTTTATGGAATAATAAAGTCAAACATGAGGGTGAGTAAATGATAAAAAATGATGACAATAAATGTTGATTTTTACTTGTTACCGTGTTTTACTGTTATCAGCTTGTGGGAAGCTGACAGGAATAAGTGATGCTATAACCATAAAGACATCTGGATCAAGATATGGGTCCTGGATGACTGATCCGCTTGCTCCTGATGGTGATACGAGGGTGAGTTCATCAAATCTTTACTGTTTTCACTGAATTCCTCTGGAGTTTTTGTGTAAGAGAAGAACAGCTTTAATCGCTTCACATCCCTCACTTAAATCACAACTGGTTTTGTTTTTTTGTTTTTTCATAGCTAAAATGGCTTTGACTTCGTCTTATCAGCACTCTTTTTGCCCCTGCAGTATATTTTCTTGTAAACATGCCAAGAGTGTGGTTTATTAAATTACCGGCACACATTAAGATGCAAATGATAGGTGTAAATCTTGCAAGATTTCATTAGTGTGGCAGCAAAGTCATTCCCAGTAAGAGCTGAATGATGTCTGTTAATTCCTGCGCCAGTATTTCCCGCGCACAAATATTGCTGTTGGTTTCATATCTTTGTTTTCAGGCATACTTTAATATTCTGTGCTAAAAAGCAAAATCTTGTACGACTATTTTAGTTCCCTGCCTTTGTACAAGCTTTTCTGTCTTTCTCCAATTTCTTGAACAAATCAAACACATCCATCTTGGATAGATGTCAGTAGCGAGTAAGTTGCTTGACAACTAATCCATGATCCCATCATATATTAATGCAACAACTTCAAAGTGGATGGCTGAAGGTGAAGTGGTGGAGTTTTTAGCTCCTTTGAGATGGATCGATCTAGTAGAAAAGCCTAGAAACAGAAAGGCATCTGGCCTGCAGATCTGTCTTTGCCTTAAATGATTGATGAAGGGTCAGAGAGTTGTCCTTGCGTGAAGCCTCTGATAGCCTTAGTATTTATTTTAACAGTGAATACACACTCCAAAGGGTCAGACAGTTTAAAAACATGCTTGTTTTAAGAATTTGATTTTCAGAGCAGGAAAAGGATAATAGGCAAGTAAAAGAACTAATTTAATACATCAGGCCCAAAGACTCAGATTGCATGCTGACCTTGACTGTGAAGGGATCAATGACATAAAAGAGCATCCACAATAAAGAAAAGGAAAAAATCACATGTGCCAAGTGAATGTCATGTGGTGTAACCATCAAGTAAAACGTAATAACATACTTTATAGTGTTAAGCGATATGCTCAATTTTCATATCGTCCTATCGTCAGCCTGTGAGATCGCCAATTTATTTAATTATTTTCTTACTTAGTTTCATTGCCGGCAAATGAACCAAAACCCGCATAAGGCTAAAAGCAGCCTAATGTTTTCAATATGACTTAATTTGTGTTTAACATGATAACAATTTAAAAGAAACATTGTAAGTTACTAATGCTTACATTTCCTTAGTTATTCAAAAAGCAGAAAAAAAGCAAAGAACACTTACATTATCAAAGAACATCATCACTAACTAGCCTAGCCTAGTCTAGCACGAGTTTATGCACAAAACATTCCCGTACCATAAGTGGTTATATTCATTGTATGATGAATACATTTCTTACCCCTTATTTACACTGCACACTTCTGCAGCGCAAAGGGGGGCTGTCTCTCTTTGTGTTTATACCAGCCACCTCGCAACAAGTTTCTGAAGCGCCCCAGAAGCGGCTCTTTTGCTAAAGTTGGGCACCTAGACTATTTTTGATGGATAATAATAATAATCGTCTTGCTATCATCAAAGGCATCAGCAACAGGCGATATCACTGACTATCGTTGACACACGATACTATCATCTATCGGCACAACGCTAATACTTTATTTTAACTGAATACATGATTGCAGACATTTAATCATTATATAAAAATATATTTAAATATACTTTACAAAGTAAAACTTTTTATAAACAAATTTCATGAATTATCAATTCATAAATATCAGAACATTTTTGGAGAGTCACAACACATGACATTTTACAACCAAAACTAACTTTGCCTCATCATAAAAGGTCAAATTATCTGATATTTCAAGTGGTTTATTGATCTGATGTCAATTTTTTTGCCAAGTTTTGCAGTAATTGCACCACTTGACTTTTACTTGGGGGACATAGGTTTTACAGATTTCAAGATGTACATGTCTTTCTTTCTTTAGTGCAAAAGAAATTAAGGTTTTTGAGGAAAACATTACAGGATTTTTCTCCATATAGTGGACTTCAATAGGAGCCAACAGGTTGAAGGCCCAAAGTGCAGTTTCAAAAGATGAGCATTTGTGGTTAAAAAGTATATACATTTTTAATTTTTTTTAGAAAATGGCCAATCATTTTGCTAGATAAGACCCTTATTTCCTGGCTGGAATCATGTAGAGCCCTTTGAAAAATGCATTAAAACTGCAATTTGGAACTTCAACCCGTTGGTTATCATTGAAGTCCACTATATGGAGAATAATCTTGGAATGTTTTCCTCAAAAACCTCCTTCCTTAATTTCTTTTCGAGTGAAGAAAGTGCAGCCCCATTTTCATTTGCGATGTAAAGCATATAAACACTGATGTGCATTCGTTTTTCTAACACCAGGTGTGGTACATGGACGGTTACCACAACAATCGCTTTGTCCGGGAATACAAGTCCATGGCCGACTTCATGTATTCAGACAACTTCACCTCACATCGCCTTCCTCACCCCTGGTCAGGCACAGGGCAGGTGGTCTACAATGGCTCCATCTACTTCAATAAGTTCCAAAGCAACACCATCATCAAATTTGACTTCAAGACAGCCACCATCAGCAAGTCCGGTCAGCTGGATTACGCCGGCTACAATAACCGTTACCACTATTCCTGGGGAGGTCACTCCGACATTGACCTAATGGTGGACGAAGGTGGGCTTTGGGCCGTCTATGCCACCAATCAAAACGCAGGAAACATTGTCATCAGCAAGATCAACCCGTTGACCCTGCAGGTGATCAAAAGCTACACCACCAACCACCCAAAGAGGAGCGCAGGCGAGGCCTTCATGATCTGCGGGACGCTTTATGTCACCAACGGATACTCGGGAGGGACAAAGGTCTACTATGCTTTCCATACCAACTCCTCTACTTACGAGTATATCGACATCCCCTTACAGAACAAGTATTCCCATATCTCCATGCTGGATTATAACCCTAGGGACAGAGCTCTTTACGCATGGAACAATGGACACCAGGTGCTGTATAACGTCACCTTGTTCCACGTCATTCGCTCTGAAGAACTCTAAAGTGACATTCTCCATCCCTTTGACATATACAGTAGCACTGATGGAGTTTATTACTGAAAAATAGAGTAATGCCTGATGATTGTTCAATAAAAGAAGACTTAAAAATGTATCAAAAGTAATAGTCAATGGCAACATTATGAACAGCTGCCAAAAGGTCTTTCTTTCTTTTTTAAGCTTTCCTTAGATGATTGTGTTTGAATTTTCACTGCAAAAAAATCTGTTAATTAGTATTTTTGTCTTACTAGTCCAGTAAAAATATTAAAACATTCTTTAAACAAGATCAGTTTACTTAAGAAGCAATAATGCGTAACTTGCGTAAATTTAAAGGGGACATCGGATGCTTATTTTGCCACAAGTAGGTATGATTCTTTAGGGTCTTCATTAAATGTCTACAACATACTTTGGTTAAAATTCCTCAATGGTCATGTAAAACAACACCCTTTTTACCTTGTCAAAAACAACTCTGTTCACAGCGACCCATATCGGTGCATGTCTCTTTAAATGATAATGAGCTACGGCTCACTCCGCCCTCTCCTGTTTTTTGTGTATTCGGTGACGAAACACCTGCACTGCTTATGAGACGTTGTCACAGCTATTTGAGCACGGAGAAAATGGACAGCGTACAAATGGCTGAGGGCGGGAATATGCTAATAAGGGACAGTCCGTCTGTGGTCATGGACAGGGCTTGAGCAATATGACATCATACTGCTCAGAAAGTCAAAACGGCTTGATAATTGAGATGTTTAGGTATTTTGAGGATATAAAAAAGGAGTAAACAGATTTTTATCGTTGTAGGGTGGTTAGACTGCTAAGACACATTTATATTCAAACACCATTTAAAAGTGAATTTTGCATCCGATGTCCCCATAGTTGAAATTATAAATACTGTATAATATCTGAAAACCAACCCAGTTTTGCTTCAAGTAAATTTATGTTGTTTTTAGGTATATTTAGATATTTTAACTGCAAAACAAAAACACTGATTAATCACATAATTTTTTACGGTGTTCTTGTACTTGTACAGCTTTACGAACATGATTTAGTTACACACTAGAGGGAAAAGAACAGTGACGCAAGAAAGATGTCATTTAGTTACCCAGTTATGTCCTTTGTATCGAGAGCAATCAAAACTATTTAACATCAACTAAAGAACCGAAGGCACTGACTGTTGGAGGCACTCTGTTAAAGAACTGCAGCGTGTTGTTGTGACTGTATGTAGTTCCTGATTTCCGCAACGATTTGCATGAACATTTTTAGCACTACGATTCACATGATTGTATTTCTTTTCTCGCAGTAGTATGAACCTTGTATGTGAAAAAGAGATTAGATTAGTGATGGGTTTGCTATTCTTCTTGCCATGTTTCATTTTTGCTGTATATTTTGTGTTCTTTTTTAAATTTGTGTTCATAAAGTGATTCTTAAATAGTAGGATGGATTGTAAGAAAAAGAAGCCAAGAGTATATATATAGATATAACTTGTCAGCAAAAAAAAAAAAAGGTGTCAAAAGACAATGTGAAAAAATGTATTTACAAGGTATTATTCTTTGACTGTATTTCAAGACAGATTCATGTGTCAGCTGTTAGAAGAATTAGACGGCGTCATCTAAAACTGTTACGCTTGCATCCGTGTTGTACTTGCAATGTGATTCATATCAATAAAGCCAGTCTTTATTTTACACTTCTCGCCTGAAGGAAATGAAATCATACACCGTATGTGTATATCAAATTACAGTCTCCAAAATATAGATCTATATAAATAAAGAAAACAATAATCTCCTCATTTGTCTGCATGGAAAAAAAATTCTTGCGGATAATGACCCGACTCCAGCTTCCGAAGCTTCTGGAGCCAGGGGAAATGTCAAATGGGACTGAATAGTCTAAAGCAAAAAATAAGACCAGTCTAAAGGTGGATATCATTACCAGCCTATATTCTTTCTCCATGGCAACGGGGGCAGAAAGTGATGACCTCATCTGTTTGGCTGCAGTGAAAGAGCTGATCCGGAAGCAGTGGGACACGCGCTAAAGACAGAGCAACTCATTAGCCCTCGGCTCTTCTCTAAAGGCAGTGTCAAATTGAATTGTCTGGTCTGTCTGCGCTCAGCAAATGCACATTTAATTCAAGCCACCGTGACACTGGCAAACTGCTATTCAGGGACGACATCAAGCGCTGAAGGTGCTTAGATTTAATGGCATTTCTTTCTTCTTTCATCTCAAGGTAGCTATCAGATCAGCTAATCTAATTCCCTCAACTCGTCAGTGCCATGGAGCCACCGCGTAATTGAGCTTCTTTGTTACGTTCTTATCGTGATGATAACAAGTAATCTTCATTCTTTTTAATTGTTTATAATGTAATTATTTCACATCAAACGTCATGCTTGCAGGTGCAAGACATTTAAAGGGATAGTTCACCCAAAAATTAAAATTCTCATCCATTTAATCACCTTCATGTTGTGCAGTGTTGTTTTAGACTCTATTTTTTGGACAAAATCATTTTTAAAGGGGCATGAGAAATCAAATTTGCCTTGATCTTTTGGCATATATAAGAGGTCTTTGTACCAATAAAACATCCTGCAAGTTTCATAGCTTAAAACAGGGGTTCTCAACTCTGGCCCGCAAGATCCATTTTTCTGCAGATTTCAGCTCCAACCCTAATCAAACACACCTGAACAAGTTAATCAAGGATCACTAGAAAGTTACAGGCGGGTGAGTTTGATTAAGGTTGGAGCTAAACTCTGCAGGAAAATGGATCTCGCGGGCCAGAGTTGAGAACCCCTGGCTTAAAACAAAGCATTTATTAAATCAAACTCAAAAAAAATGGCTAATTTGGATCTGAGGTGCAAGATGGCATCACCCAGGCACAAACATTTGCATAAACACTGCCTCCAGTGCAAGGTATCGATGAATAGTCATCTTCTCACCATAGGCCCCTCCCACTGGCGTTCAATCGCTTAACGGCTTGACACTTGATTATCCTGAATGTGAGTGTCGCGTTGCTTAAAAAGCAAATAGAAATTACAATCACTGTCACTATCTTGCCTACACTGGATACAGTATACAGATGCGCGTTCTGACACAGTCCACGTGACTGAGTCTGTTGTCAATATGACAAATGGAGTGAAAGAACATTCTCTTTGACACGTTTGGTTTAAATAGCTCGTTCGCATCTTTGTACAGATATCAGAAGGTTTCCAAAGTAAGGAACAAGTAGATCATTTATTTTTAATGGCATCCTGGATCGTGTCAGAGGATTGTATTTTGTTTTGTAAACGAAGCACAGTGTCATGGAGAGTTCACAAAGAAACATATGTTGAAAGATGAAGCGGTATTAGATCTGACTGCAACTGCATTACAAACGGTAAGTAAATTATTTCAGAATGCTCTGTCTAGAAATGACCATTTTATTTTGATCGTGTTGTCAAAACACTCACATGCAATAGTGAGGGGGTGTTGATGCTGTTTTCTGTGCAATGACGTTAGCCAATCATAACGGTGTCCAATTACTGAGAAGTCTTAAAGGAGAAGTCCACTTATCTAGCATTACGATCTGTTATTTTCATAAAAATAATACAGTTTATATACTTCTTAATGTCAAACGCTCGTCTTGTCTTACTCTGCCTGGACTGTTTTTTCCGGTTCATGACAGTTAGGGTATGTCAAAAACCCCCATCTCATGTTCTCCCTTAACTTCAAAAATCGCCCTATATCGCCTTTACCTTTTTTGTTGAAGGTGCTTGATCTTCTTTGCATGTTCACTTTGCAAAGACTGGGTCGGTACTTCTGCAGCGATGTAGGATGATTTTGAAATGATTTTTGAAGTTGAGGGAGAAAATACGATTGGAGTTTTTCGACATACCCTAACTGTCTTGAGCCATACACAGTATTCAACGAGAGCAAGGCAAGACGAGCATTTGAGAATAAAAAGTATTTAAACTGTATTTTTTTAATGAAAATAACCAATTGTTTCGCTAGATAAGACCCTTCCTCAGCTGGGATCGTTTGAAGCCGCATTTAAACTGCATTTTGGAAGTTCAAAATCAGGGCACCATATCAGTCCATTATATGAAGAAAAATGCTGAAACGTTTTCCTCAAAAAACATAATTTCTTTATGATTGAAGAAAGAAAGAAATGAACATTTTGGATGACAAGGGGGTTGAGTACATTATATGGGAATCTTTGTTTTGGAAGTGGACTTCTCCTTTAAAGGACACGCCCCTTAAAACAGGTCATTTTAGACAGAGGGTCAAAATGAAGGTTGAAAATAATAAATTTTCCACATATTTATTTATTTATTTTTTGTTTGTTTATTTGTTTTTGTTGCAAAAAAACTTTATTAACATTACAAGTAAACTTTAAGGAACATATTAAAATAAAAAATAATCCATGTCATGACCCCTTTAAGTAAAATATCTTCTTTTGCGTTCACCAAAGAAAGGAAATCATACAGATTTCAAGCAATATGAGGGACAAAATGATGACACAATTTTCATCTTTGGGTAAGCTATTCCTTTAAAGGGTTAGTTCGCCCAAAAATAAAAATTAGCCCATTATTTACTTACCCTACAAGCATCCTAGGTGTATATGACTTTCTTCTTTTAGACGAATGCAATCAGAGTTACATTAAAAACGCATTTCTAAGCTCTGTCATGGCAATGGGCAGGTGTTTCTCTTCATCAGTCCAAAACAAATCCAAAAAAAGTGCATCCATCCATAGTAAAAAAAGTGCCTCACACAGCTCTGGGGTGTGAATAAAGGCCTCCTGTAGCGAATCAATGTGTTTTTGTAAGAGAAATATCTATTTTTAAAACGTAATAATCATTTTAATCTAGCTTGCGTTAACAGTCATACACGAAAGCCTTTCTGGGCGAATGATGTAGGCATATGAGTAGCGCATGCGCCTATGAGTCTTGTGAAAACCAGCGTTTGTTTACAGGAGCAAAGGAAGCAAAGTTTCCTTACTTTAGCAAAGGAAAATCAGTCTCCTCTTAGTGTATATCGAAATCCTCCGACATTTTTCTTTACAAATCCTCGTTTTGAACTTCTAATTTGTGACCGGTGCTTTGTTTACCTTTCTCCATGGCGCGTCCGCGTTTGTCATGTCTGAGCGGTGCATGTGTATCCGCCAGGAAAGGTTTTCGTATACAACTTGTTGGCGCAAGCTAGATTAAAGTGATTCTTACGTTTTAAATATGGATATTTTTCTTACAAAAATGCATCGATTCGCTACAGGAGGGCTTTATTCACCCCCCGGAGCTGTGTAAGGCACTTTTTATTATGGATGGATGCACTTTATTGGACTTTATTAGAAACACCCGTCTATGCCTTTCTAAAGCTTGGAAGTGCCAGGATAATAACTTGATTGCATTCGTCTGAAAGAATGAAGTCATATACACCCAGGATGCCTGGAGGGTGAGTAAATAATAGGCTAATTTTCATTTTTGGGTGAACTATGCCTTTAATACCATATTGAGCCATATTGCAGTTTTTTACAGGCAGTTTGGCTGGGTAGCATGGCCTTGTTAGCCCCTGCTGGTAGATGGCGTGACTGGCACCATCTGCCTGCAAAAAGCATGTTCCTCTATTGGGGACCATTTAAAATTTGCTGTGCAGTACATTCTGATGAAGACGTTTTTGCAAGCTACAAATAAATATTTCAGGCTGGAGCCAGCAGTATGAACCTTATATTTTCATATAGAATAAATACTTTAAGGAAAGTTTTAGACTTTATCTTTATCTTAGACTTTGTTTTTTGTTTGTTTGTTTATGGGTACTTTGTGAACATTTGTTTTTGTATGCTATACTCTGTCCATAGCTTATGCATAATTAAGATAAGCCATGAAACTCCCATTGAGATGAATAGGGAAAGTAAACAAATAGCTCTCTACAGGTATTATAGGCCTTCTTGAACCTAACCACCTCGGATTTAATTAAACATTAAGTTAAATGCATCCTCAGGGAGTTTAAAGTTCAGAAATTAATAGAAATAACTGGCAGCACTGAAGACAGGTTTCTAGTTCAGCCCTTATAGCAAGCACAAAAGTGCACTTAATCTGATCTTTTATTATTCTCTAACTTGTCCTTCTTGATGTATTTGGGAACTCTGACCAGCATAAATGTAATGGTCCTAATGTAAATTCAATCAATTACATGCTATGACCTTTAGATTTCTGTACATGACCCTTGAATAGCTTAATTATCGAGCACAGATGGTGGACAAGTGACCGCATCAACCACAGCAAGACATCCGACCATTTAACAGCTATCTAAATAGCGATCTGGCTATTGGTTACCATTATACAACCTACTGTAAGTGATGATGAGAGAATGAAAAGGAAAATAACGAGGGCTTGTGGCAAAAATGCTACCAAAATGAACAAAAATGCCCCACAAATTCAAGACAAAGGGGCAAAAAGTGCCCCTGCACAATTAAAAAACATATTACAGCTAGGGTTGGGTATCGTTAGAATTTTATCAATTCCGATTCCGATTCCAATTCTGCTTATCGATTCCGATTCTGATTCAATTCCCAGTTTCGATTCCAATGTGAATAAAAGATGATATCAAGCATATTTATTCTGTTTCTTTTTTGTTAAACATTTAGTTGCAGCTGAATACCATGAACAAAAATCAACAGGCTGTATAAAAAGATTCACTTAAGAGATGTTTGCAAAATAAAGCTGCGTGATTCTGGATAAATTGTGTTGTTGTTTTAAATGGACGTTTTGGTTCTATTACGATTCTGAAGAAAACAAAAACATTAGACAAATAAACAAAATCACATGTAGGCCTACTTTAAAGGTGATTCAGTGATTCACTCAAGATTTACTTGTTTCATTACTGGATGAATCAGTGTTTGAATGAATGATCAAAGACAAATACATTATTAACAGCCCCCTTTCGCCATCTACTGGCATAACAACGTAATCGATAAATCTTTAACGTTATTTGGAATGCCAAATTAACTTTCAAATGGATGATTTACTCTATTTCTATTTAAATAATCAACTGTGTTGAAAATACTGTGAAACTGTTCATATACATCATTCATATAGCCCACATGACAGTGCTCTCTTTAGGTCAGCAGCAGCACAAAAGCAGATTTGAATGTGCAAATCACACTAGTATGATCGTATGCTGCACGGAAAAAAGGTTGAGGAATCAAACAGATGAATCATTGTAATTTAGGAATAGAATCACGTTGGTATTTGAATCGTGTTTGTGATCTTTAACGATCTGTTAAATTAAAATGCGTTGTTATATTGGTGGTGACACCTCTATTGCAACATGTTTAGCTTATCACAAATATTATACTTGGCTTKGTCGACTTCTGATCACAAGTATAGCCATTCTCTTAGATTAGCAAGCACATAGGAATCGCTAGGCGGAATCGAAATTTTAATTTCACAATAAGTATCCGATTCCGGAATCGATTTTCGATACCCAACCCTAATTACGACTGTCACAATAAAAAATGAAATGTGAAAATTACTGTACAATTGTTCACACCGCATCAGATTGCTTTACTCGCTGTTGTGCAGCGTTGAGCCTTATAACCAATTGAACGTGTTTCTGTTGAATTTAGGAATGCATTGGCCAATCAGAGGCTCTTAGATTAGTCAGCGCTGAAAACGCTGGAGCTGTTTTTGAGTGTGCACGCTTGTGAATTCCCTAGTCATAAACTACACAGTGCAGATACAGTGTAAATAAAAGATTAATATCGTAGCTTTAGAGGAGTTTTGGCATAACTTGTGCTAGACTTGGCTAACTTCATGGATGGACATGTTTATCTATGAAGCCAGAATCTGACGTGCTCAAAACAAAACAGAAAGTTTTATATTGTTTTCTATATCGATATTGATAATCATTATTAAAATATAAAGAGCAATAATCTACAATAATAATAATATTGCCTATGAGCTCCTGTTTTTTACATGTATAATTTAGATACAATTTTTTAACAGTCTATTGTTACTGACAACAGCTTAAAATATCGATCAAAGTAATTGGGTAAATTTAAGTATTTGACATTAAAGACAACATATGCTTTTATAAAAATGCGATTATAAAAATTGCCCTCACAAATGTAAAAATTGCACCTGAAAATCAATTCCAGAGAACAAATATTGCCCCTTAATGAAAAAGTTCATTTCTAACCCTGTTGAAGACAGACCTGTTTTTTCTTTGGAATAACATACACTCATTTATATACATTTATTAAAGACAATTAATATGCATTAAGAAAGAGAGTACTGCACATTTCTATTTCATCTTGAAATTGATCATCATTCCATCAAAGTTTACTTCAATGATAAACTAAAGGTAATTGATTATCAAAACTCTCCGAGACTGTCTGTTTCTGGTGTTCTGAATTCAAATCAGTTCAAAACATTCTCCTTTCATTCTTTAAAAGCCATATTGTCTCAGAATTGTCTGCTAGCCCAGTTTTAGGTCAGCTGCTCGGATGTGCTGTTCATCAGGATGTGAGATGTGAGGCCAGTGGGGTTCGGTTTGTCCCTATGGACGTCCTAAATGTGCACTTATCTTTTTAGCTACAGCATTGGCTTTCTTCCTCTAACAGCTCTCCTCTCTCTTACTTCTCTTCCTATAGTAGGAATGGCTTTTAAGTAAATCACACAGAGTGAACCGCATTGTAAAGAGCATATCCCATGTTGCTTTCCTCCTAATGCCTCTGAAGTGGAACTTGTCTTCTATAAATATAAAAATACAGTTTACTCATATTACTTAAGGCATTTATCCAAGCCTAAGTAATAGTTACTTATTAATAACCTTAGTACAATTTTCCAGTACTTTGGTAGGGTATACAGTATACTGCATTTGAAGACGGGATGGATTGAATCAAGACCAAAAAGACAACCATGAAATCGGACTACAATTAAATCATAAATTTAGCTTTTTTGATCTCAAATCACACTGAAAAACCAACAGGATTTTTCCATTAGCTTTTGGATTATTCCATAGAATAATACATGAAAATGTCTTGAGTTTGTTAATCACAGGGCTTATTTAAGTCATTTTCAAAAAATTAAAAATAAATAAATAAACATTCAACGACTTCATGGTGATGAACTGGAAATGTTAACATGCTCGTTTCTGGGTTTTGGCCTATGTCATCCCTGTAGCACCCTACTGTGAAAAATATTTGACGTAAAAAAAAAAATGTAACACTTGGTAAGATAAGGGTTCAGAGAGCCTTATTCTAAAAACATGTGTACTGCACTGACTTCATTAAGTGTCTTGAGAAGTGACATATTCTCATTTTTAGAGGAACACATTTGCATTATGAAAGCAATGAGCTAAAGGTTATCTTTAGAAGCACGGATAAACTGCAAACATGACCAAGTCAATGCATTATTTAGTAGATGTTTTATACAAGCAGTACAATATTCTTTTGCTTTTTTTGTTCCTCTTGCCTTGCTGCCTGTTTCTCACCTCACCTGGGATGTGTGAGGGTGCTAAAGTGTTGCTGTGCATACCTCTGCAGCAGCCCAGAGCAACACCTCTCTCCTGACTGATAATGGCTTTTCAGAAAACGGAGCATCTGCTGTTCTATTTTTACCTTCTTGATTCCCTCTCCGGTTCTGTCTTCAGGGGGGCTGAGCTATCGTGAAGATATACTGTCTGAAGCACCGAGGAACATCCAGAAACCTGTTTGGCAACACAAAATTCTGGGAATCCTCCTGTCAAGGAGTGTTTTCTCTGAGGGATGAGAAATTACACAGATGAGAAAATAATTGACAATACAAAAAATACAGCAAAATGGGATCAAATGGTGTGTAAACACTGTCCAGCAGTAACACTATCAGATAATGTTTCAGAGGGAAGCTTTTTCCAAGCCTCTTGGGGTTGTTCATTCTCAATGAGGTCAAAGGGTCATGGTGTGGATGGCTAACATGACCCCATTAGACCCTACTGGTTAATGCTGTAATTAGATCTTTCTCCAATGTGTATTCTAATACAATACATATATAGTATTATTTCACTTCTCTTGATGCATGTATGTGTTGTATCATTGTATAATTGTGTGTGTGTGTGTGTATAGTATAAGCAAATTTACATTGCAAATATTTAATATTATAGTAAACATTTTAAGATTCAATCATCAGATCAGAATCAAAATGATCTCTCTCTTTTTCTCTATTTAAAATTTCTTTGCAGGGTGTGGTTTGTTATAAAACAGTCACGTGTCATTACTGAAATTTTCATGTAGAAATTTCGACAACATAGAAGTACAGTATAATTTGTATAAAATGCACTTTGAATTAATAATTGTTAAAATAATTGTTTAAACTGAATTAACAAAATACTTTTTTTTAGCAATTTATCTACTGACTTTGAATTTATATAATTTACAGCCCTCATGAGGTATTAAGATACACTGCCCTCCAACAGTTTGGAAACACCCCTAGCAAAGTGTGGTTTTGGACGATATCAGCATAAATCCTTATCATTTTTTGGTGCTAATACATTAAAGTAACTTGACATTATCATTGAAGACCAGCAATAATAATTTTCATTTTGATTATATAATAATGGCAATATATATACATGTCAAAGTCAGACATGCCCCTTTGCCAGCTGTGATGCCTGGTTACTGGTTTAAACTTGGCCCAGGTTTTTAAAAGATTTTTGGGTCAGCACACCTTAATAGCTTCAACAACTGATTGCCAATAAAGTTTAGAATACAATGAATATAGGCCCAGATTATGCAGAGCTGTAATAGCTGCTAATGGTGGATATTTTTATGAATCCAAATTTTAAGTTTTTTCGATGTATAAACTGTTTATGTAATAAAATATGTTTTGTAGTTTGTGTTATCCCTTATTAGTGCAAAATTATCACAAATTAAAAAGGATTTATCCCAATATTGTCCAAAACCCCACTTTTCTAGGGCGTTTCCAAACTTTTGGAGGGCAGTGTATGCTGTCATTTTGAAAACATTTCAATCTATCAACATTCAACAATCTATCAAAATTTCCATATTAAATTAATTCCATCTTAGCTTAGGATTTGTTGTATCATAAGTAGGCTACTTGCAAAACTCAAAATGTCTGTTACCCACGCCTACAAATTGCACCCTGATTATACAGACTGTGTATGATATTGTTAGGATTCTGGACTTTGTGTTCTGTGTTTTACCCCCAGCCTTAGTTCCTGTTTCCATATTTGGTCATTTTCCTGTTTTTGTTTAGTTTGATTGTTAATTAGCCCCACACCTGTTTCTGTTTCCACTGATTACGTTCCAATCTTTATAAGCCCTGGGTTTTCTTCTGTTCCTTTGTCTTGTGTTGATGTTGAATTTGTTGTCATCAGTTGTCTCCTGCAGTCTTTTTGGATTTTTAATTAAAGATTTATTTTGGATTTCTCCGTCACCATGCACTTCTTCCAAGGCTGCATGTGACAGATATTATGTTGGGTTTTTTTTAATATACATTTACGGACTGGGAAAAACATTTGGAGTATAGACTGCCAAGATTTATAACAAATCAAGGAGAAGTGAAAAAAACTGTCTGAGGAACCAAAGGCGTTTGTGTTTGGCCAAACTGAACCAGGATTTCCAGGGCAAGAATCTTGACCACATTAGAGTTTCTTTTTCACTTCTGGTCAAGTAGGTGAAATATTAGGCTAATATTTTAATTAATACTGCTCATATCTCTTTACCATCTATTAACTTTAGTTTGTCAAAATATTGTGCCCTTTCCTGCTTGCTAGTCTTTCTATATGATTTTATAGCTTCCACACGTTTTTCTGTGGTTTAGACAGCATAAATTGACAGGACAATGTATAGTACATTAACCGTGCAATCAATGTTGTTGTTTACATTCGAGTATTTCCAATATGGCTGTGCTTTCGGGTACACTGTAAAAAAAAAAAAACACAATTTGTTGGGTCAGCTTAAAATTTTTTGTTACCCTGCTGCCTTATAATTTTAAGTTTAGTCAACTTGAAATGTTAAGTTGTGCTAAGTAACAACTTAGACATTTGTGTTTGCTAAACTTAACAGATGGGCAAGTAACCCAGCTGCCTTAAAATTTTTAAGTTGATTCAACTCATATATAAGTTGTCACTTAGTATAATTTAACATTTCAAGTTGAATAAACTTTTTTTTTTTTAGTTAACTGAACTTAAAATTGTAAGGCAGCCAGGTTACAAATTATTTTAAGTTGATTCAACAAATTGTTTTTTACAGTGTAACTGACACCGTGACATAAATGCAAACCCTCTATTAGGCTATTCTATTAGGTATAAATCTTATCAGTATAGGGTTTTAAGCATTTCACAACTGTTCCAAAATAATAGCTCAGGGCAATAACAATTTAAACAACATATTTTATTTAAACAATAATGGTTTTAAACAACAGGGCAAATTAGCATGAGAGCGCAATTCCAAAACGGCGCTGATGGGAGGGGAAATTTCTGTGGGTGATTCACTAACAATTCGCAAATTAAAGAACACAGACACAACATCTCATTTACATGTAGACCAATGCAAAAAACCAAGCGCAGCGTGAAATAAGCATAGTCACGACTTAAAAATAAAGACATAAAGAAGCCACAGTATGTTGAAAAGAACCGGAGGCCAAAAAATGAAGGTTTGCTAGAAGTTTTGATAGACTTGGTATTGCGTGACTTCTAGTTGAGAGTTCCAAGTCGTCTTTTATTTCATGAAGCAAATTAAAAATAACATGGCTTGGCAAGTGATATGTTCGGATAATGTGTTCTTCTGGCATACCAAATAAATGAGTATGTGTGGAAAAATCCTCTTCCTTCTACCACGCGCTCTCTGTTCTCTGCGGTGCCTCCTCCTAGCAACAATAATTGCAGCAATTTCAAGCACAAAAGAATTTAAGACGTTTTTTGAGGCGTTAAATTATGTCGCAAATGCCAGTTAGTGTTAGTAAAACAAGTTGCGTGATTCATTTGAATACTCTCCTCACATAAATTTTGTGTCTGAAAGGGAAACTCCAAATGCATATTCAGTAAAGTCAGGCACAAAAATGACTGTGTCTAAACCTTTTCAGCGCTAACTCTTCACTGCCCGTCTTGACCTGACAGTACAATTTCAATGCCAAAAGACGGTTTCTGCTGGCACAAGCTGCTAGTAAATCTGGCCCTATATATTTTATTTTTAAACTGATGTTCAGCTGTTCTTTTTCCTAATAAACTTATTTGTGGTGTGAGTTGAGTTGTTTAGCCTATTTGCTTTTTATTAGTCTTCCCATTAACGGCATTATATTGTTAATTCAGATTCACAAACATGGAACGAGCAAGAACACAAGAGGCGGGATTTATCGCATGAACCAATCATAGCCGATCATAGCCAGTCATATCCAATCATATTGTGATGGAGGCATTGCTTCCTCTCACGTGACTTTCTTTCATTCATTCTCAATTGCCCTTTAGGGGGTCTGTTAAAACCAAGCGGCAACCTCCCGGTCTCCCTCTTGAAGCCAATACGGAAGTGACTAAAACTGCAATTCATCGACTGGCCGCTAGAGACTGGCTGCAAAAGGGAGTCAATCCCATAGACTCCCCATGTTAAAATGCCCAACTTCACAACAGAAAAAAATATGTTTACAGCCTGGTTCAAAAAGTGGTTTTGGTCTATATAGCTAATTTTGCCCTTCATGTGAGGGGGGTGAATTTTTTTATAACTCATCCGTTTAATTTATATTAAGCCTTAAAGTTCTGCATAATTTAGGGCATGGCCACTTAAGTGACAGGTGGA
>JAHKKF010526305.1:2131-16982 GCA_019740295.1 Labeo calbasu
ATATATTGTAGTAACGTAATAAAATAGACCTAAGTGAACAATAGCCCTTAAAATGACTTAAAATACATATATAATAGCAATAAGGCAATAATAATTAATTCAAATAAAGTATCAAAAGCAAGCAAACATATGGTTTTATTGAACAAAACTGTTAAAATATATAATGTATTATAAACAATAGAGATAGCTAATGTATATTACGCATTATAATAAATGCAGCAGAGGGCGCCAACGGCCTGACCATTGTTTTTACACTTTACTGCATGATCTAATCCTTATTTAATATTGACTCAACAAACATGTAATTCAAATGTCCACCTAATCTTATTTGGCCATTTCTTTATGATAGAAAAGCTACAGCCAGTGTAATTTCTTGAATATGTGGACATCAAAACGTGTAAACTCAGAGTGAAGGTTTGAGCTTTTATTTTGAAATCGCGACGAACAGTTAGCAGATTGAGAAGATAATAATGTATTATCCTGTGTTTGTGTAGGTTTATAAATGATTTACCTTACAAATCTGACGAAATAGTGTACGTTGCATTCCCAGATGAACGTTATAATAAACCCAAACTTACAACAACATGCAGACATGGGGTTTGAGATGCTCCATACAGATTGTGTAGCAGCATTTAACTTAGCCTACTGTGAGCGAAATGAAGCCGTTCTTACACGGACGTACATAACCTACATGCATCTAAATAATTAAAACGCATGTATTAAACCTACATGCATATATTTACTTAATTGAATTGCAGCGTTTTTGAATTCTTAACAGCATTATGCTTTATTATGATTATTAAATAGGTTTAATATGTGGAATGCGCCACTTCCGGTATTTTGCAGATTACTAGACATTGTCGACAGGGACAAAAAAGCAATCGAGGATTTTTTTTAAATCGAATACTCGAATAGAATCAAGGAATCGTTGTATCCCTAGGTTGCACTGTCAAAATTCACTTCAACCCATGTAAGAACTATACACAAACAATTTATGATTTTATTACCCACAGCAAAAAAACAACACTGTTCACGCAATTCTCTAGTTAATTTCTAAAGCTGGTCTCAGTTAGCAACAGTAACCAAAGGGAAGGAGTTTTGCAAAGGGACAGTTTTTCCCCGAAGATTAAAAAAAGCAACAATTCTCCTAAGAAAAAAAGAAGGAAAATGAGACTAAGCTGCTTTCTGATGTAATAAACAATGTAAAAACAGATGGTCTGAAAATGCAATAAATTGGATGATTGTGCAATTTAAAATGAGGCCAAAGGGGAAGATTCACATGCTCACATTGATTTTCCCTTGACTGCTTTTGCTTTAATACTGAGCTAATAACACTTTCTGTTACTGAAACATATACCTAAATCTAACCATGAAACCTCAGTTATTTTAGTTATTTTATTTAGGTTATTTTAGATTTTAATGTCTTTCTGGGGACTCCACAATGTAAGCAAAATCAGACACACACACAAAGTAACAATGTCAGTTTCTTTATATTTTCAGTAGGTCACTGTGAGAGTCAAGTAGACATGGGATCAAATGCACTCTGGATTTTGTGATTAAGTTTTTTTTTACTACAGTGTACAGAATAATGATCCTTTGTTTTGAGAGGGATCTCTAGGTTTACTTTTAGCCACATCTTTTACAATAACACAGGAAATAATTGGGACAAAAGTCGGCCAGTAGCCAGTAATATCAGCAGCCCTTTCCCCCACTGGTCTATAACAGACTTCTGTCCACAAAGTGAGATAAACTAAAGAAAAGCAAACGGGCTTTGACATGAACCAGGCATCAGGAGAACATGGCCTAAAACATTTTGGCAAATGCACAGTAAAATAAATTCCCAATTGAAGCTGAGCATTTATTCTGTAGGCTCTCAAGTGACTCTGGAGCTGAGCGCAGATGAAGCATTCATCAGGATGACGATTTTTTTAGCACAGAAGCACAGAATCAGCAGCCCACAGGGAATACGGAGCTCAGGAGTGTGTGGTCAGCTGGAATCAGAATGATGGGCTCCATCTGGAGCTCACACACCTGCAAGGTATATATATATATATATATATACAGATACATACATGTATGTGTATACACTGTAGTAGGAGCCAAAAGTCAAAATAATTTTTTATTTAAATTCCTTTGTTAAAAATGTGAGATGTTTTTCATTTCCACTGAATTTGGAATATAATCTGTACTTTCTGTATTAAACATGTTAAATATTAAAGTATGCTGAAGTATTTTAGGTGATGAATCCACTGGTTATAAAAATATGTATCATTTGTATGTATCTGACACAGAATGAAACGGAATGTAAAACATGCAAGTTACCCTGTATGACCTTTCCACGAAATATTTTGTGCTCTTTCCCCATAGAATTATTTATAAAACTGCTGTTTCCTCTGGGTAGAGTACATTGAGATGTCTGTCCCCACTGTTCAGTGAGGCCTGGACTCATTCAAACTGAGGTTATCTTACAGTACAGGGCGGTGTAAAACAAAACCCACTGAACAGAACACATGGAAATGTTTCTAACTCTCATTCCTCTGGCTCCTGCCCAGCTCCTGCCCAGCTCCTGCCATTGTTTCACGGGGAGCCGATCCACTGATGTGACTTCATTCAGGATCTCCATGAAACTTCTAAACAATATGCACCTCACCAACCCTCAGAAGTAGAGCGTGGGACATAGTAAGAAAGAGGAAAAAGTACGAGTCATACATGGGTTCAAAGAGTTTGAGCTGATGACATAACCCAACACTGCAGTTCAAGTCCTGCCACTGGTTCCTCCATCATCCCTTCCCCCTCTCCACTTGACCAGCTCATCCAAAGAGAGGTGACATCCTAGTTATAGGAATGTAATGGGTCCGAGCTCAGCCGGCTCAGGGCGGCTTGTGAACAGAGAGAGGCAGAGGGGCAGCTTCCTGGTGGGATCAAGCTTAATTAAGCTTGGAACAACAACTAAAGCCCTGTGGCTTTCATGAGGCTGAAACCCCAGCAATCAGCAAGCATGCTCTACTTCCCCTGGTCATCCTAACGGTGGCAGGTCTGTAGTGCAGAGCACCACCAAGTCCACACAAAGAAACAGAGCTGACGGCTAAAAGTTAGTGTTTTGCATAGTTCAAAGACTGTGTGCGACATTCTTCAAGGCTTCTTAAAGAACTCATTTTTAAATGTTTACATTTGGTCTTTTTTGCGCATTTTACACAGACTATGAGTCTGTGCCATTAGTGAGCCATTAGTTTCTGCAGATTACATCATTGTGCAGTCGGTGGTGACAAATGACTGTCTTGAGTCGTTGAATCATTTACTCAACAGTGTTGCCAAGTTTGCGGTTTTGCAGAAAAATTGGGCTACTTTAACACTGTTGCTGCGGGTTTTTTGTCATGATTGCACACTGTAAAAAAAAAAAAAAAAGTAAGTGCTAGAGCTGCTTTAAAATTTTGAGCTTAGTCAACATGAAATGTTAATTTGTACTACATGAAAACATGGATATTTGATTTTATTAAACTTAAGGAAGCACGAACACTTACTTTTTTAAGTTGAAACAACATTTTTTTGTAAGTTTTTTTTTTACAGTGCAGTAATGTGATATTTAGCCAATTGAATGTGAATTTTACCAGGGAAACCCTGCCAAAAACGTGTATTTTACCCCTGGAATGCTTAGGGAACAATCTCGAAATGCAATTGACCCTTCGAAAAACCCGCCCTCCTTAGTTACTGTTGCTATTTTTTGACAAACAATGCCGCTCTCACACTACACATCATGTTCTAACGCAGTGAAAAATACATCACGGAGCAAAAAGGAAACTGATAACACGCCGGCAGACCAGACAGAGCAGCTCACTTCTGGTATGAAACAAGGTCTCAGGTTTAAATTGTTGTCATTTTTTAAGAAATGCAAACAATAAATACTGTCTGTTCTTCTTTACTTAAAGCACGAAAAAAAACATGAACAACAGAACATATTTTTTTGAACCGTCAAAAACGTCAATACACACAATGTTTCAAGTCCACTGAAGTTAATCTACTCTCAGTTCTGATTGGTCAGATCGCCTGTCAATCAAACTGTTTGCGAAGGGTCAATTGGGCTACATTTTTGGTTAGTTTTAAGTAGCAATTTAAACCTGGCAACGCTGACTGCTTTTATGATCCATCCTCGAATTCATTTACACAACCTTGATTGATTCAAGAACAAAACAAGTGTCTGGCTTTGAGGCCAAGCTTAATAAGACTGTCAGTGGCTATACATTTATGACGACACAAAGTTTGTTTATTTATGCATTTATCTTATGAGTTTTGGATGTTTTCGGTAACTTACAAAGATGGAGATCTGAGGGTCATTCCTGGGATTTGGTAACAATTCAACTTGGAAAAAAATTTTTTTTTAACTACATATGATTCATTTTCTAAATACCCCACATAATTAGGCATAGGTCAAACCTAAAAAAAATCATATTTTCCCACCTAAGGCACTAAGTAATAAACCTTTTATTATTTTCAGTCTTTTTTTTTTTTCCAGATTTTCTCAACCCCGTAACAGAAAAAATGGGATTGGTTTACACGGAACCTGTTATTAAAAAAAATCTACTGCTCCTGTGTCCCTGACAAAAATTGAATGATACAACTGTAACATTAATCATATGTTTCACATTTTTACATGACTGAAGCTAAAATTACACAATCTGTGTATCTACTGTCTCTTTATTTTTGTTAAAAAATGTTTAATTCAATAGTTTATCTAAAACCACAATTTTACTGTTTTAGTCCTTAACATGTCAGATAGTAATCAGAAAGAAATGCTTTCATTCTTATTTGTCTTCCCTATATTTTTTCAAAAATTCTACTGGGACAAGGTGTGACCGGGTTGAAGTCTGTAACACATTTGAAGGAATACGTTGTCTTCAGTTTTAAATTTTGGCTTTGTTTCTCTCTCATGTTGTCCCTTTATTTCTGGGTTAACATATCTGCATGACCAACACTGTCTTTCTGCTGCAAAAGTGGGATTGGTGATGTAGGATGTTTGTCAAAGTTTAAGTGGACATACTGCATTAAAAAAATTCTATTTATAACAAAAATATGAGTTGTCACGATTTTGGTAAGCATATATTTGCTGAAACCGTGAATATTTTATATTGTTTTCATTAAAATTATGAATAAATTAGGTAAATAACTCAACCCCGTTGCAAGTTTACAACCCTGTAACAATGAGAAATACATATATTTGTGACGGGTTGAGTTTTCCACTCAAAATGGCCACTGCTCCTCGTGTAGTTAGGAGAGCAGACCACATATGGCAGCAATAAAATAAGTACATTGTATATACTTACGGATTAAAAATGAAATGTTAAAAAAATAATTTTCCATCTAACGGGGTTGAGTTGTTAAGCTTGACAGCACCATCCCTGACTATAATATGCCTCAAAAATATGAATAAAAAGTACAAAATTAACAACCATTTTCTCCACCACTATTAAAGAGACCTGAATGATGTCATTTCTGGTAAATGATCACATATGAGCAGAGTCTAAATTATTATGGGCGTAGAAATGTTAGTGTGACGGGGTTGAGTTCCGTCTGTTTTTTATAAAATATCTTGCAGTTTTTTTTAATACATATAGTTCACAAGAAAGGAATACAAATAAAGGCTCACAGACACTATGCACATTTTGTTAAAAATTTTCAAATTTTCTCAGTGAAGTGCCTCAGGGACATGACAAAATCCTTGGTTTAAGATAGATATAAAATTTTTATTTTACAAAATTAAAATGGAATCATTATTTTTATTCATTATAATGGGCATTCCAAAGTATTGTGAAAAACTTTGAACAATTAATTTTGGTGAACCACCATTTTAGAAACACTTTAGACAAGGACGGGGGACTGAAATATTCCTAAATCTCACGAATGACCCATGACTTGCCATTATATTAACTTTAGTCAGTGTTGTTGTGTACAGGTTCGACATTCAAAGCTAGTGTAAAAACAAGAGGACTGTCAACAGTAACTAATTCATAAAGATGCGACTCGAATGCTGCATTAACACTACAGTTTGAAAGTCACACCTGTTACGACTGTCAATCCCAAACTTTTACTCTATAAATGTAACATGGTGGGAGTAAGACTACTAAATCACTCACACAAGAGATTCGTTCCAATATACTGATTCATTCAGGAACGAAACACGCTATACCTGTGAGTTGCTCATATAAGCATTAATGGTTGATCCTGCTTTTATTTTATTTTAAATAAATAAATATAAATGATTTATTCATAACTTTTCTTAACAGACCTTCATAGAGCTTCATAGGAACAGTGCCATTACTTCATATCCCAAATTCAGTACATTCAAAGATAGTTATTTGACAGATCCTGTTATTTCGCTTAATTGAATGTGTTGAAACTATGTGCAGGAATGATTCATTCTATTTATCCAACAAATGCAACTCTGACTAAACCTAACTGACTAAGCAGGAGTGAGCTGGACAGCAGGAATTATGATGTGTCATTCTGCTGAAGTAAAATGATTGTGCTTCCGTGTCTCTAAAGCAAAGTCAATGTCAAACATTGCAGCAAAACTCCAAGCGCTCTGGCCTCCATCCTGCTCACCCCATCAACAGACAAGTCTCAGACTCTGACAGCCACTTAAAGCAATGATAAGAGACATATCTTACAGGGGCTTGGATGACCTGAATTGGGACAGTGATAAGTAGAGCACACCTCGTTTACAATCCTCAGTCTAATCAGTCTTGAAATATCTCACAAGAAGATATAATTTAGTCATTTAGAATTATCTTCTTGCGTTTAACACATTAGATGACAGAATTTGAATTTTTGGGTGACCTGTACATCTAAGAAACACACTAAACCATCATCAGTTTTCCATCTCTCTTGTCAATTTCAGAAGGTGAAGCGATAGAGCTGTCACAAAGTCATCTTGCTAGTGGAATATATGTGAGGGCTGTTGGGACAGAAAACAGTGGTATCACTGCTCTGATTAAAGCACAAAGAAAAGCAAATCTTGAGAGGTTTCTGCTCGCTGGATGTTGTTAGAGGCGGTTTACTTTTCAGATTCTCACACTGATTTCAGCTGACAGCTTAAACTGGGCTTCCCTAGGGGCAGACAATGATCTTGGGTCCGAGAAATGGAGATACAGAGAGAAAGAGGGAATGCACCACAAACAGATCAGTGAACAATGGGAGGATACTGAAAATCATATCAAGAAGATGTGCCAGGAAGTGTTTAATCATTTGTTTTTTTGAATATAGGACAACGGAGCTAGCTGTCACAATTTTTACTTTACTTCTATGAAGATTCATTTTAAAAAATCCATACCTTAAAAATGTGGCTACAAAAAAGTAATTGTTTATTTCCACCATTACAGATACAGTCCATTTAACACACATTAACCTTTTTGTGACAACATGCCCCAATAGCAGAGTATGTTTTCACAGTATATACAGTTGAAATCAAAAGTTTACATACACTTTGCAGAATCTGCAAAATGTTAAATATTTTACCAAAATAAGAGGGATCATACAAAATGCATATTATTTTTTATTTAGCACTGACCTGAACAAGATATTTCACATAAAAGACGTTTACATATAGTCCACAAGACAAAATAATAGTTGAATTTATAAAAATGATCCCGGTCAAAAGTTTACATACACTTAATTCTTAAGACTGTGTTGTTACCTGAATGTTCAATAGCTGTGTTATTGTTTTGTTTAGTTGTTTGTGAGTCCCTTATTTGTACTAAACAGTTAAAGATCCATCTTTTCACACAACTGAGGACAACTGAGGGGCTCATATGCAACTATTACAGAAGGTTCAAATGCTCACTGATGCTCCAAAAGGAAAAACTATGCATTAAGAGCCGGGGTGTAAACTTTTGAACAGAATGAAGATGTGTAATTTTTTCTTATTTTGCCTAAATATCATAGATTTTTTTCATTTAGTACTGCCCTTCAGAAGCTACAGAAGATACTTACATGTTTCCCAGAAGACAAAATTTTTCACCCCCTGGCTCTAAATGCATTGTGTTTCCTTCTGGAACATCAGTGAGAGTTTGAACCTTCTGCAGTAGTTGCATATGAGTCCCTTAGTTGTCTTCAGTGTGAAAAGATGGATCTTATAATAATACAGTCATTGTTGAAAAGGGTTCAAATACACAAAAATGCTGAAAAAACAAAATTTGTGGGACCTGGAGGAACAGCGGTCAGTTTAACTGTTCTTGACAAACAACGGACTCATGTACAACTATCAAAACAAACAAACAAACAAAAAAACACAGCTGTGTGCTGTACATGTCATTCATGTAACAGCACAGTATTAAGAATCGAGTGCATGTAAACTTTTGAACTTTTTGACCTATTGTTTTCTCTTGTGGACTATATGTAAATGTCTTTTATGTGAAATATCTGATTCAGGTCAGTACTAAATAAAAAAATAACATGCATTTTGTAAGAACCCTCTTATTGTGGCAGATTCTGCAAAGTGTATGTAAACTTTTGACTTCAACTGTATTGTAGGTGGAACAATAGAACCTGCCATTAAATAGCTTTTGCATGCTGTTTTGTGAATCGTTTATCATATATAGCCTTTCTGACAACCTCCCTGTGTGACAAATTTGCCCCATTTACGCCTCCTTAGATGTTTTAGATGCATTTGTTCACTTTGTCAAACTTATACCATAGATTTACAGATGCTTGGTGTTGCAATTGCACTCTAGTGACCTCAGTGATTAAAATGAAATGACTGGACACCTAGTAAAAGGCTTGCTGATCTTAAGTGCAAAGTTTGAGGTGAACTCTATTACTCCAGGCTACTCAGGGTTGTATAGGGACATGGCAAGAAAAACATAAACTTGAACTTGAAAGCATTAGACAGCGCTGTGTATGGGACTTCACCAAAATGTAACGGTCTAAAAGCAAACTCAAAACCAAAGTTAAACATACTTCCAGCCAAAATGTCAGAAGCAGGAATTTTATGACCAAAAACCTCCAGGGTATAACTATTCTGCATCTACGTTGGTTTAAGTTGCAGTTTTTGTCATTTAGATTTAATTCAAAAGAAGGCTGCACCATTTGAAGAAAAACACCATTCTTGAGATCTAACTATAAAAAAACGACATAAACCCTGTAATACTGGCATTCATCCACTCAAGCCTCTCTATAGAACTAGAGATAAAAAAGCAAGTCTCAGACTGAAGTCACAAAAGCTAAATCAATAATGCTGCAACACTTTTCAAGAATAATTTCTTAGATCCACAAGTTTTGAACACATGCTGTAATTATAGCATGGTCGAGGCTTATGACTGTGGCTCATGGTAGCAGTAGCCCAAATCTTTAAATAGACTCAGCCCCACAAATCAACTGCAGTGGTTGCGGTGTTTCTGTAATTGAAGTCCAGAAACCATTTGAACTGTCAAAGCAAGAATAATAAGAAGAAACATTCAGTGGGCGTACACACAGCATCATCTCGCGTGACGCTAATATGAAAGGAAGAGCATCCAACAGTGAAAGGACAAAATGCAAATAATACACTAGTTTAGTAATAGGCTTTGTTTCTTCTCTGTGTCCTTTCTTTAAGTCAGAAAAGGAGGTAATCGCTTTATTTAACCCTTCGGTTGTCTTCAGATCATTTTTTTTAAGTCTGCAAAGAATATACAATAAATATCACATTGCTTTTTAAATTGGAACCTGATCTTGTTAAGAATACCTGAAAAAATGGTCAGATATATTATGCAATGTCGAAAAGGAAAATTATCCAGTCAAAAGCATTTTTCCTTTTACACAAATTGTGTTAATCCACCAATAATTTAAACAATTAAACAAATTAAAATTATTTTATAATACACCTCAGAAGCAGAAAAAAGCTTATTTTCTTTAAGCGGATCCAATCAGGTGTAGTTTAGGACAAAAGGGGGTTAATAATTCATTAACAAACATTAAATGTTTAATGCTGACACATGCAATAAATCAATGTGAATATGAATCAAACTCTGATGACAAATGTAATGTATATGATCTTAATCTTTATAATACAGCTTAATAGTGTTTGTAATAATATATTTTTGCATCATGTTGTATGCATTACTAGTTTAATTCACATGTAGTTGTCAGATTTGATGTATGCAAAAACAACTGTTTCAGCACAGGTGTAGAGACATGAGTCTCATCGCGTCTCAAGTTTAAAGGTAGCTTCATTTTTAGCAGAAAGAAACACGTGTCACATTCACTGACCTCTTTTGAGTACGTATGAGTAAGACACTTGTCCTCGCAAATTAGAAAATGTCTTTTTAGAACTACATAAAAGCTGGTTACCTCTTGTTGACATGATGCAGTATGATAAGCTGTGGATTCTCCTCCTGAAATGATGATGGTGGTGGTCGGCAATGTGCCTTTCAATCCAAAATACAGTTCCCCGACTTTAGATAAGCAGAAAGTGTGCGAGCTCTATGTCCATGAGCAGCGGAGCAGCTCTGGCGCTCGGCATCAGTGATCACTACAAAGCGCTGGAGAATAACGGGAACCAGAGGCTTACACAATGGGCGTGTCCTGAAAGATAGACTGACTGCTACGGTATGTGGCTACAGTTACCGCTGAAGCGGTTATATTTTGACAAGCCACTCCTGCTTTAATAGTAACCACTGTTTATCTGAATAGTAACTTCTGATTTCTAACAGATTGTGATGTTGCTTTTTAAGTTTTTATGTTTGTCTTTTAGATTCTTTCCATTCGAAAATTAAAGTCACCGTGGTCTGCCCAGTGTATAAACTTATAAAAGATCGCACTTGGTTAAAATTTATCATTTTAAAATGTCCCAAATTGCATTAATAAACACAATAATAATAATGTTATAATAACAATAAAAAACATCCCTAGTATACACGATAGAAGTCTAATTGCATTCTTAATGCTACTATAATAATACTTATTCATAATAGCCTACTTATTCTCAATTGTCTAAATTCTATAATATATTCATATGTGAAAATATAACAAAGAAACACCCGATACATTGGTTTTGTTTATCCTACTGTATGTCTAAATACTTTTTCAGTAATAGCGGGTAAATGTCGCCATCGTGTGGATTCATATTTTACTATGAACTTCAAAAATATAATCTTCGACGTGTTTGACTAAGTGTATCACTTAATCAGGGCTGCCAACTTTTAAGTTCAGCTTGGAGTGAGATTTTTATATAAATATGTATATACTGTACATATAAGGGGATACATTTTGTTGAATGCCGTTGAATGCCTTTTAGCAACATTTTAAACGTGGGTTAAATTTAGTATTTGCTTGCATTCATTGTGTGCACCTATATGAGTATCATTTGAAAAAGGATGCATGTTATTAACTTTTTTAATTTCACATTTAAAAGTCTAGTGTTTAATCATGTCTAAATATTCATTCAAATAAAAACTTAAAAATAAGTAAGCAGCTATGACCTGCAATATTCTAGACCATGGCATCACAAAATGACTAATTTTCCTCTTTCAGTTGGAATTTAAAACCGTTTTCTCTATTTTAACCTTAAATACTACACTAATTGTAATATAAATTAAAAAAATGTTACGTCCATATTTTAATGGACCATAATTATCAGACAAATAGTATTTAGTACCAACAGATTTCCTCAAAATATTAAATAAATATTATTGAACTATAATACAGCACATTTATTTAACTGAAAAAAAAAATTGTTAGGCTGCATGGTCACATTATAAGGAATACCTGGGGGTTAAATACAAGAAAGCCATACTAATGTTGCTTCTCCATCAGTCTCCAGAATAAAATGATACTGTAAATACTGTCATCGACGTAATAATCAATGCATAATATGCTGAAATGTTTACCAAAAAATTGCTGCAAATACCTGTATAGCGAAGCTGTCGTCTACTAAACCCATTCAAAGGTATTGTCAGCGCTGGTTTGTTTGGACAGCGCCATGAACCACGTGACCGCGTGGCGGCGACGCCGGCGAGTTCAAAGCTTGTCGCAACACTTTTTCACTGGCTTTTCGTGCCTCATTAAGTGCGCCAAAACGGCATTTATAGTTTGAATTTAATATTAAAATTTACAAAATTTGAAAGCTGAGACTTTCATAGCGCGAAATATTTTAATGGTACATAATGCTAGACTTTATTTTATACGAGTTAGTAAAATACGAAGAAGGAAAATGTTTTTAATAAAGCAGCAAATTATATTATAAACAAGTTTTAGTTGTTTTTCTGTGCACGCATCGCATGCGATGTAATATAAAATAAAGGTGGTCCGCCACAGCTGATCTAGAGTCAACTTTCCCATTTCAGTTATAGTTACGATTTGCACGTGGCTATGGAAAACTGATCCTAGACCTGCATTTGCGAGTTTTATCCCGGAGCAGCAATCAATTATAGTCAGACAGTAGATTTAGTGATATAATTTTGATCTGAAATCATAAATAAAAATAGCAATAGAATATTCCTCGTGATTGCAAGTTGAAAAACTGATTTACAGAAATGTGCTAAAATTATAAAATCCTCTCTGGCAATATCAAATATTACAATTCCAACTGATGGTGATCTTACGTCTATTTCGAAGGCGCTTACCAGAACCATTTTACCCAAACGTCAGCGGTCACTCTTAAAAGAACTACAAATACCTATATACGATGACGTCATCATCTCGCGCCGTGATATCAACAAGCATGGCTGTACAGAACAGTTCACTATCCAAACTGCAGTCTTTGAATGGTATATTTGCCATTTATAAGAAACAGGGTCCCACCTCCGCAGATGTGTTAAACACACTGAAGAAGGCGCTTTTAAAAGGTAGGCGCCTTTTTAGTTTTTGTTTTTTAGGGCGTCTTAATTCATCCTTTGCAGATGATGTTAGTCCTACATTGGGCGATGAGATAATCACTCATAAAATAATTATCAGAGTACTTTTTATTGTATAACGAGTTTGCCCTTACACAGAGGCAGGGGTTGCAAATCCCAATCCTCGCAAAAGGAAGAAGCAAGCTTTAAAAATTGGTCATGGCGGCACCCTGGACAGCAATGCTTCTGGTGTACTTGGTAAATATAAATCAAGTATCTTCTTCTATTGTGAAACAATGTACAAACTAAAATTTAAACAAAGAGCACTGATGAAGTCTTGCCAGCAGTTTTCAGTTACATGTTTTCTGACATTTAAAAATGCAAATAAGGCATTATGTAATTACGTGCACAATGATTTGCACAGATTTTTATCAGTTTTAGAACAGAAATCGAAACCGAATAATTGGATAAAGCCATATTCTTGTTTAATTTTGCTGACATAGAGTTTTTAACTTTTTTAATCACTATTATACAAATGTCACTATATTTAATAATAAACATTCTTTTTAATAATACGAATTTAATAAAAACATTTTGCTTCCATAACAAGGCGTTAAAAACAATGGTTTTGCCTGTAGTGACCATAAAAATCAGTCACGTCATTTTTTTTAAACCGAAAAGCTGAAATTGAAAAGCTTTCCATTGATGTATGGTTAGTTAGGATAGGACAATATTTGGGCGAATATTGCTAATCAAAAATTAAGTTTTGATATATTTATAGTAGGAAATTAACAAAATATATTCATGGAACATGATCTTTACTTAATATCCAAATGATTTTTGGCATAAAAGAAAAATTGATCATTTTGACCAATACTGTTGTTGGCTATTGCAATAGATATACCCGTGCTACTTATGACTGGTTTTGTGGTCCAGGGTCACATATAATACAATGTATAAATGCAACATATAAAACAGAATGTGAAAGAATATGATATAATATGAAATGTGTAAAAAAAATGTAATGTTTTGCAGTGGTTGGAATTGGTGAAGGAACAAAGATGCTCACTACAATGCTTGCAGGATCAAAGGTAAGTATTTTCTGGATCACATCTTATTTGTGGTCTTTCTACATTTGTCATTCGCATGTTTTATTACTGTAACATTCAATTCTATGGTCTTTTTCATAGAAATACAGAGCTGTTGGAGAGTTAGGCAAAGCAACTGATACTCTTGACGCCACAGGAAATGTTGTTGAAGAGAAGAGCTATGGTGAGAATGATGGTTTTGTGGCTGCGTTTGTGATGAGGGAATGGATATTTCACATACGTCACTATATAAAGATTGCTTGTTTTTCCCAGATCACATCACACAAGAGGCTTTTGAGGAGAAGCTGAAGCAGTTTACGGGTGAAATTATGCAGGTTCCACCTCTGTAAGTCAATGTGTTCTGCTTGATACAATACAGTTCTCACAGACGTCTAAATGAATTATGTTTCTTGACGTCATAGACATTCTGATGTTTGCATTTAAAGATATTCAGCACTGAAGAAGGATGGCCAGCGCATGTCTGTCCTGCTCAAGCAAGGCCATGAGGTTGAGGCTAAACCTGCACGTCCAGTCACAGTGTACAGCCTCTCCTTACAAGACTTCAACCCTCCACATTTCACCCTAGGTTTGTCATTTATATGGCATATTTGGAAAGACATAAGATACAGTGCCTTGCAAAAGTATTCATACCCCTTAATTTTTTTTCACATTTTGTTATGTTGCTGCTTTATGTTAAAGGAGAAGTCCACTTTCAAAACAAAGATACACATATAATGTACTCACCCCCTTGTCATCCAAGATGTTCATGTCTTTCTTTATTCAGTCGTAAAGAAATTATGTTTTTTGAGTTAAACATTTCTGCATTTTTCTCCATATAATGGACTGGTATAGTGCCTCGATTTTGAACTTCCAAAATGCAGTTTAAATGCGGCTTCAAACGATCCCAAATGCGGTTGTAAACGGTCCCAGCCGAGGAAGAAGGGTCTTATCTAGTGAAATGAT
>JAHKKF010526306.1:0-13752 GCA_019740295.1 Labeo calbasu
GGGCACATTACCAGTCCATTATATGGAGAAAAATGCTGAAATGTTTTCCTCAAAAAACATGATTTCTTTACGACTGAAGAAAGAAAGACATGAGCATCTTGGATGACAAGGGGGTGAGTACATTATATGTGAATCTTTGTTTTAGAAGCGGACTAACCTGATGCAGAAATGTATTAGGATATATTTAATTATATTACTCAAAATATATTGAACTATACGATTATATCAAACATTCTTATTATGCCTGCATCTGCTTTTTTTACAGCACTTCATTTGGTCTGTTTGCTGCACTGTTGTTGTTATTTTATACTTTACTTGTACTTTGAGACCCATGTGGAATGGCAGTTACGAACACATTAGAGAAACTGTGTCCATTGAAAACAGGCCTATTCGCATGAAGAATGACAACTATGAACATTAATTTTTAAATAAAATGCTCTAAGATAACAGCACCACAACTACAACAATATTGACACAGAGGAATATCTTTGCAATCACTTCGAAGAATTTTTTTTCTAACTGATGAATGAAAAGACACTGACAATCATTATAAATCCTTCCTATTTTAAAGCATGTGCTTAAATGAAAACCCAACCCAGCATAAACTGTTTATCAAACCAAAGTAAGCAAAACCAAAGACTGAAATGTATCAATATTGCCCAGAATTGCATAGACCTATCAAGATGCTAAGTCAGACTGAATAGGAAAATTGACAATTTTGGAACTGGAATTGTAGAGCAGCAGAAGTATTATTTGACAGTCAAACACACAGAACAAATAGAGTGCTGAATATGAGAAATACCTAGCCACAAAAGTGCAAGTGCACAATTTTTTTTTTTTTACCCCAGTTTCAAGATATTTAATTTGGCACAAAACATGTTTATTCTAACTGCAAGTGAACCAGGGCTCCAGACTGTAACTTAATGCTCCAATTTTTCAAACTTTCCTATAGGTGCAACTACATTGTAATCGCACCTGTGTGATTACAGAACCATATTTGATTATGTGCTGCTTTATACTGAGACAACACCAACGACTATGGTAACATCTTAAAATGTAAAATGACTATAAAATAGGATTTAACCAACTTTACAGTTCAAATAATAAAAGTGTTTTGATAAAAACAAAAAAAAAAAAATTAATGACAAACCCCACATCTCAGCCTAATAAATCATGTATGATACATATAATTATTCTGATAGTCTGCAGTAGATATTATTAAATGTATGAGTATACCTTGGTGAGTGAGGCCATGGCCAGCAGGGAGTAGTGGATAATAGGATGATCTTTCAGTTCAGGTCCAGCATGTAGAGGCTCAACGCAGCAAACCTCACCTTTAGAACCACTGAATAAACACCTGGATTCACATGTCCTCATCCCCATTACCCTCCTAGATCGAAAGAGAGAGAATGTGAACACATTCATAATGCAGTACCACAGTAAAAGAGTCCCGGCATTACAGCACTGAATGATAGATACCTGTCAGCTTATAAGGATGAATCATTTTTTTCACTCAACAGAGACATTCAGTAGGAAATGAATGACAGTTTCCTCCTCTAATAAGACTAGAGTCATAAGAGAATTCATCAATTGATACGGATTCAGATAATTAGGTTTCTCTTGGAGCTTCAGTGATTAAGTCAAGGGGTGAGACAGAGCTCTATTCTCTGCCATAGGCAGGAAAAGCAATGGTAAGTAAAAAGAATAAGAAGTGTCAGGTAAAATATGACAAAAAAGCCCAATTTGGACAGCAATTGTTTCTCATGGTGAAGTAAGTGATTTTTAACATTTACAGGGGTTAGTCAAGTGTTTTTATTGCCGTCCGAATCCAGAATGCCGGTGTTTTTCTCCCACCACCCGCATAAAAAAAATTCTGACTAAATTACTTACTGTTTTTTTGATAAACACCAAGATTGTATGGTAATTTAATTGCTGTCTGAATCCACATCTCTGAGTTTGCAAGAATAAATCAATTAAAAATTTGCTGTTTAAATCCTTTTTGACCAATTTGCACGCATATTTATTAATAAAAATAAAAATACTACTGATATGATGGAAAGTATTTACAAGAATGATATTTCATAACTGCTACACCACAGCAAGTGGGAGCTGTTAAAAGCAAAACGAAGAAAGAGAAGAAAAGCATGTAAACATCATAAATGGTCATGATTATGGCAATACAGTTTTAAAATATGTATTATACAGTTGCATGCGAAAGTTTGGGAACCCCTTAGAGAATCTGTGAAAATGTAAAAAGGTTGATAAAGTGAACCTGAATCTGGATGTGAATAATTTTAACAAAATAAGAGATCATACAAAATGCATGTTATTTTTTATTTAGTACTGTCCTGGGTAAGATATTTTACATAGAAGATGTTTACATATAGTCCACAAGACAAAAAAATAAAAAAAATAGCTGAAATTATTCAAATAATCCCCTTCAAAAGTTTGGGAACATTTGGTTCTTAATACTGTGTGTGGTTACCTGGATGATCTACGACTGTTTTTTTGTTTTTTGATGGTTATTCATGAGTCCCTTTTTTGTTGTGAACAGTTAAACTGAGCACTTTTCTTCAGAAAAATCCTCCATGCCCTGTAGATTCATTGTTTTTTTCAGCATATTTTGCATAATTGAACCCTTTCCAGCGGTGACTGTATGATTTTGAGATCCGTCTTTTCACACTGAGGACCAATTGAGGGACTCAAACACAACTATTAAAAAAGGTTCAAACATTCACTGATGCAGAAGCAAACGAAACACATTAAGAGCCGCCAGACTTTTGAACAAGACGAAGATGTCCAAAATGTTCTTATTTTCTTCAACCATCAATTGCTTGCATGTTTCCTAGAAGACAAATTAAAGGAGAAGTTCACTTTCAGAAAAAAAAAATTACAGATAATGTACTCACCCCCTTGTCATCCAAGATGTTCATTTCTTTCTTTCTTCAGTTGTTAAGAAATTATGTTTTTTGAGGAAAACATTTCAGGATTTTTCTCCATATAGTGGACTTCTATGGTGCCTCAAGTTGAACCTCCAAAGTTTAGTTTAAATGCAGCTTCAAACGATCCCAAATGCGGTTGTAAATGATCACAGCCAAGGAAGAAGGGTCTCGTCTTGTCTTGCTCTGCCTGAACAAACCTGTCGAAAAACTCCCATCTCATGTTCTCCCTCAACTTCAAAATCGTCCTAAATTGCTGTTTTACCTTTTTTGTTAAGGGTGTTTGATGATCTTTGCATATTCACTTTGCAAAGACTGGGTTGGTACTTCTGCAGCAATGTAGGATGAATTTGACATGATTTTTGAAGTTGAGGGAGAAAATACGATTGGAGTTTTTCGACATACCCTAACTGTCTTGAACCAAAATACACAGAGTTCAGGCAGAGCAAGACAAGACGAGCATTTGAGATTAAAAAGTATTAATAAAAATAACAAATCGTTTTGCTAGATAAGACCCTTCTTCCTTGGCTGGGACTGTTACAACCGCATTTGGGATCGTTTGAAGCCGCATTTAAACTGCTTTTGGAAGTTCAAACTCGGGGCACCATAGCAGTCCATTATATGGAGAAAAATCCTGAAACGTTTTCCTCAAAAATCTATTACTTTACAACTGAAAAAAGAAGGACATGAACATCTTGGATGACAAGGGGTGAGTACATTATCTGTAAATTTTTGTTCTGGAAGCGGACTTCTCTTTTAAGTACGATTTACCTTGATCTTCAAATTCAAAATATTTTCATGCCCTGGCTCTTAATGCATCGTGGCAGTGTCATCATGTCATACAGTCACTGCTGGAAAAGGGTTCAAATATGCAAAAGATGCTGAAAAACTGAAAAATCTGCAGGAGCTGGAGGATTTTTCTAAAGAACAGTGCACAGTTTAACTGTTCAGAACAAACAAGGGACTCATGAACAATCATCACAAAAAAAACAACAGTCGTAGATCATCCAGCTAACCATACACAGTATTAAGAACCAAGGGTTCCCAAACTTTTGAAGGGGGTTATTTTAATAATTTCAGCGATTTTTTTGTCTTGTGGACTATATGTAAACATCTTTCATGTAAAATATCTTACTCAGGACAGTACTAAATAAAAAAATAACACACATTTTGTATGATCTCTCTTATTTTTTGTTAAAATTATTCAACAGATTCTGGAAGGGGCTTCCAAACTTTTGCATGAGGCTGTATATTATAGACATAAAAATATAAACTTCGCAGCTTTTACCTTATGTAAGTAAGAGGTTGCATTAACTTATTTCTGCTAACCTCCACATTTTTATTCACATCCATAATTTTGTGAGAGAAAATGCAGAAAACCTTTTCAGCTATAACACGTCTATTTCCCGATTTTTTAACAGGAGATTTAAATAATTAAATAATACATAGCATATTATTAAATATGATTTTATTCTTATTATTCTAATCATATGACATTTTATTTACAGCAGACAATCATGCGATATCATGATGTATATTTTTCCAAAACCATACTGGAAAAAAATGGGATAACAAATCAAGTCGTTATATTAACAATATAGCAATAATTTGACAGGTCATAATATAGTTACAATTTTTACATTTAATGAATTGTATTTCAGAATGTAATGGCAAAAAATGAATGCAGGAAAGAAAGTGAAACAACAGAAAAAAAGATGGTGAAGAAGCAGGAACAAGACAACGAGAGGATGAATGGAGCTATACTAGAAAATAGGGAAATATTAACTCTTAAATGCTCACAAAGGTTTTCTTTTAGTAGATATTTGAACAAGAACAAACTACAATGATTTGTTATGCAAGTTAATTTAATAAGTGGATATTCTCATGCAGTCTTTATGTAAATGTAAAAAAATACTAAAACTACATTAGCTCACAAGTAGCATATGTTGTGCCAATGTTATTTCAGTTAAATTGTTATTTTGAATTAGATTTTACTTTTATATTTTTAAAGTTTCAGTCATTTTGTTGTGTTTTACATGTCTGTAAAATTTTAGATTTTAGTTTTAGTTCATTTTATGAAATAAAATAAGTTTACGTTTTCAATTATCATTTAATTTCCGTTTATCAGTTTATTTTATTTAAAGTAACAATTTTTGTTTGTTTTAATAACCCTGGTTGTATCAGCCTATGGGTCACTGTTAAATGCACAAGGCTCTACTGCCCCCTGCACACCAGTTATCTGTACTACAATGTTATAATGTCAAATTTATCAAATTAGAATCAGCTCATTACACGAACTAAAAACCGAAAAATGAGCTTTATAAAATTCAGGATGTTGAAGTTTACTCACCTGAATGATAGCTCAAACACTGATCCGCCACTGTCATTACACACAGCTAGCGCTGGGTGATCCGTGAACTGCGGAAAGAAAGAGAAAAGTGCTTTATTTAATGTCAGTGAACACCAAAGTATGTAAAGTACATACAAAAGTACAGCGCAGAACCTTCACGTGTAGTATGGCAGTGCCGGGTGGATGGGCGTCAGTGATAGTGCGGAGCAGCTTCCCATTGGCCAGATCCCACATGGTGATCTGCATTAGGAATAAAATGTACCTGAATATTTGACTTTACCTGATCATTATCAATGAGCTATTTGTCATCAAGATTGTCTGTCAGTTTAAGGGTTTGCTGCGGCTCACCTGTCCTTTGGCAAAGCCACACAGCAGTCGTGTGCAATCGTGATTAATACTGAGAGCTGACACCGCCCCATACTCCGCTCCTGTTGCTGTGGTCCCCAGACAGAGACGCAGAGCCTGGTTCTGATCTGAAATCAAAATACACTAATTAGACAAAACGGCATTATGTGTAGATTATAAAACAGTTATAGTCTTCAAGCTTTATGAAGAACATAATTTAAAAACTTATGCACACAGTGGTTTGTGTTTTTGTAATAACACTTCCAAATGCAGATGCAAGCAAAACACAAACAGACAGAGAGCATGCAAACAGCCATGGCAAACTTCTCAGCCCATATCTTTCTATTAGAAAAATGATGCTTTAGATGGTTTAACATGCTCTTAGGCCATTTCACACTAGATACATAAGCAGCGCATATTTTTTTCTGCACTCATGTTAACAGGTTAGAGAATTCACACACTGAAAGGTGAGAAGGCACAGCATTGTGTAGCTGAAGCAGTGCTGTGATTGTTTCCTATTTTTGCTGTGCTGTTCACACTAATTTAAAGTGACACTGCACTGTTCCTGGCCAAAATGCACATGCGTTAACATGAAAAAGAAGCACAAAAGCATGTAAGTTATGTCTACTGCAGTGCTTCTCAAAACGGGGTCTTGGGTCCAGTAGGGGGCTTCTGCAAATGTCCAAGGGGGCCTCAAGATGACATTAAATTGTTTACAATACAACAAAATTGTATTTATTTATCTGTGTAAATTTAATGTTATTTATTTATTTTGTCTTTGAAGAAACACGGCTTGCACAATCTTGAAATGCCTGGATGGTTGCCTAATTTTAAAAGCAACATTAAAAAAAATAAAAATATTGCAAAACTTAATGTATTTATTTATTTATTTCATTTTCTATTTTTTTTATTTATTTTATTTTTGCCTTTGAAGAAACAGGGTTCGCACAATCTTGAAATGCCTAGATATGGTTGCTCAATTTTAAAAGTGACATTAAATTTTTAATACAAGGCAAAACATAACGTATGTATGTATTTCATTTTCTATTTTTTTATTTATTTATTTTATATTTGCCTTTGAAGAAACAGGGTTCACATAATCTTGAAATGTCTGGACATGATTTCCTAATTTTAAAAGTAACATAAAATTGTTTAAAAAATATTTGAAAAAACATTTTTTTTGTTGGCACCGATAGCCCAGTGGTTAGTCTGACAACATATAGCGCAACTGTGCTGTCGGCGACCCGAGATCGATTCCCGCCTCGAGGTCCTTTGCTGATCCCGCCCCCCTATCTTCACCCAATGCTTTCCAGTCTGCTCTCAACTGTCAAATATCAAATAAAGGCAACAACCCCATAAATATAACATAAAAAAAAAAACTTATTTATTTATTTATTTATTTATTTATTTATTTATTTCCTAAAACATGGTTCTTGCCTGGATATGAGGTTGCCTAATTTTAAAAGTATGATTTTAAAAGTATGATTTCCAGAGCTAGTAATACAGCATGCAAATCTCTTTAATATTTAAAATTGTGTTGAAAAAAAAAAAAAAAAAAGAATAATCCTTATTCAGTAAATCATGAACGACTGAAAAAAAAAAATCAATCTAAAAATTTAATTTAAAATTTTAATCATAATTTAGTTAAAATTATCATTATTTTAGATGTTATTTTAATCCATGGACTCTCCNAAAATTGTGTTGAAAAAAAAAAAAAAAAAAGAAGAATCCTTATTCAGTAAATCATGAACGACTGAAAAAAAAAATCAATCTAAAAATTTAATTTAAAATTTTAATCATAATTTAGTTAAAATTATCATTATTTTAGATGTTATTTTAATCCATGGACTCTCCACCGGGGTGGGGGGGGAATGATAATATAGATAATAATAGTAATAATAATAATAATAATAATAATAATAATAAATGCTTTTTGAGCAGCAGATCAGAATATTAGAATGATTTCTGAAGGATCAGGTCACTGGAGCAATGATGCTGAAAAATTCAGCTTTGAAATCAAAGGAATAAATTATATATTAAAATATGTTAAAAAAAAAAGGAGTTATTTTAAATATTTAAATATTTTACTGTTTTTACTGTACTTTGGATCATGGAGGTTTGGTGAGCAGAAGAGACTTCTTTAAAAAAACATTAAAAATCTTACTGTTCAAAAACTTTTGACTGGTAGTGTATATAATACATACACTCAAAACATATATATATATACATATATATCTTAGTTTGAAGACAAATTTTATGATACTGCATAAACTACACTACAGTACACAGCATGCTACATGGTTTAACATCTTATATGGTTATTGTGTGTGTGGGAGGGAGGGAAGACACAATGACAGGCTGATGATAGCTCGGGGTCAACACAATCAGCTGTGGTTCATTTATGCACTAGAAACACTGCCAGTGTGAAAGCACAGTGCATGCAGCTTAAATGTCGCTTCTGCTCTGTTTACACGTCCAGTGTGAAACAGGCATCACTGTGTAGCACTGCCAAACATGACGCAATGGAAAAATTTTTTTAAATGTGGTATTAACACATTTTGTACTATATTAATACATTACCTTTTCCTGAACATTCCACCCAAGACAAGCCAAGGCAGAAAGACAGTCCCACAGTAGTTTTAAATAAAATCATCGATGAATACTATTACAGTAGTGCATATAAAGAGTTCTAAAACTGCATTTTTGTGTTTTATAGTAAATAACATGAAGCACTGTGATAAACAAAGTTACAGTCAGTGTGTTATGATTAAACATATAAACATCCCTTGCAAAAATGTCAAATAAATTACACTGTAGTTCCCTTTATCAACTTTACCACAACAGCACAAAGGACTGAAACATGCTTACCAAATACTAAGGCCAGACCATGTGACGTTCCTACAGCAATCACATTTGAAACAGTCTGCAAACACAAAATCATTTCAGACATTGTTTTTTTTTTCAAATTAATAGACGAAGAAATGACAAGAAAGTAAAATACTCACTATTGCTGTTGGCAAACCAGCATCAACTTTATCCTGAAGAGAGATGGAAAGAGTTAAAGGACAGAATTATAAAGTGAGCTACAAAATTTCACCGGAACAGAGGAAATTAGGAAGCGTCTCTTATTTATAGCTCTGAATTAACAGAACAGGATTGTTCACTAGCCACAACTGAACTAACAATGCCTGAATTTGATCTGAGGAATGGGAAAAAAGCATGCACACAAACACATATAACTGCTATGAGTGTAGTATTTTCATTACCCATAAACATGTTATCATACACACAGCATATTTAGCATAGGATTGCATAGTTCAGCACAAGTAATAGATTAATCACTGTTTGTCTTACCGCAGCAGATACTATCTGAGCTGAGATGCCTTTCAGCACATTGCGTCTAAGAACAGATCCATGTACTGTAGTATTAGTTTCTACTGCTTTCCTCCTCCTAAGGTGAACATACACAGACTAATTACTGAAAAGAAAATACTTCATATTCAATCACCAAAAATGCATCACAACATCAATACAGAGCAAGCTCTGTTAATGCGTAGCCAGCTTAAGAAAGTGTTCATTCCTCTTTAAGTGTGTGCGGTCTCCACTGTCAGAGCTGGCCAGAGATGAGGTCTCACACGAGTGGGCATCAATGTTCTCTGTGTTCAAAAGACACGTGTCCTCCAGAATGAATGGCTCATCCTCATCTTCAGGCTGAAAACAAGAGTGTTAAAAACAAGAAATAGTTACTTAATAATAATTCCAATTTATGAAAAGACAATAATCTTGCTCTCTCACTCTACTTATGTGCATTTCACTTCTGCTCTGGTTACTGTAATAATATAGCTTATACCTGAAACTTGGTATTGTGTGTAAAATATTTTATTAGCTCTTACAGGATAATGATACACTTCTTGCAGTGTTCCTCATTTGTGTAAAAACACCTTGAGTGAATGAATAAATGTAATGCCTGCTCAATTAAAAGATGTCGAAAGCATAGCACCTTAGAATGCAAAGTATAGAATGCAAACAAGTTAAGTAAAAATGCAAGGTAATCAAATAAAAAAAGAATTATCACAATAACTCTTACAAAAAGAAGAAAGGAATGGTACCATATGGTACAATACAATATCAAAGTAAAACAAGTTACAATACAATATCCAAATACAATAATAATAATAATAATAATAATAATAATATCCAAGTGCATGTTATTTTCACTGTAAAAGTCCAAAAATGTGGAAGCACCAAATGCTTTTTACTTTTTAATGTTTTTTATTATTATTACTATTATTATTATTATTATTATTATTAATATTTTAATATGTATTTAAATGCTGGTACTGAACACTTGACTAACTTTAGATTACCATGGACTAAATACTTATGCCTAAATGTCTGCAATTAGTTTTGTAGATAAATACATTACCGGTGAACATTTTGGGGTCAGTAAGGTAAAGCTTTTTTTTTAAGAAATTAACATTCCACATTTATTCAGCATAGACACATTAAATTGATCAAAAGTAACAAAAAAAGGCTTTTAAAATTTTACTTCAAAAATTTCAAATAAATGCTTTTGAACTTTGATAATAATAAGAAATGTTTCTTGAGCAGAAAATCAGCATATTAGAACAATTTCTTAAAAATCATGTGACACTGAAGACTGAAGTAATGGCTGCTGAAAATTCAGATTTGCATCATAGGTATAAATTACAACTTAAAATATATTCACACAGAAATCTCTCTCTTTTTTTTTTTTTTAAATAAAATAATATTTCAGAACATTACTGTTTTAACTGGGTTTTTGATCAGATAAATGCACCGGTAAGCAGAAGAGACTTTCAAAACTGGCCTGACTGCAAACATTTTAGCAACAGTATATACATGAGTATATACATGATGCCTATATATGGCTTTCATTACAAACTATTTTAATGGATAAGTGGGTAATATTTAGTTTATGACATTTTTCATCAGCCTATAATAATCACGCTTCCACTTATGTTATTATCTAGTATAATAACATAGTAATAACATATCTAGTATTATGTTATTGACTATTATATCTGCAATATTAATATATCTCTAGGGTGCTGTAAGATGACTGTGGAGGTACAATAACCTAACATACTAACCTCATTCAGGATGCTTTCTAAGGTCGGAGGCGTGTCCACTTGAGGGATGTCAAACTCTTTATCATCAATCTAAGAGGTAAATATGTCGTCCATATTATATCATACATGTATCAAAGTATCACTCCGTTTACAATGACTGCCATTTTTCGCTGTGCATACTGCAGGTTCCTTATCATACAGACAAGATAACAGCTTTACATGTACAAAACATTCCCATTTACAAAAACGTATTACACAAATTACAAACTCGCTGAGAAACAAGCACACATTAAACCCATTGATCTTAAACGCAGCATTAGTATAGTGTCATTAAAAACAACACGACGCTTATAATGAACAAAATGAAACAAAACCACATAGACCAAAACTGAAGCAGTCAATCTCAGTCTTACCGCCTCTATTTCCATTAAATTGAGCTGCGAAGACGCAGAAACAAGACTGCGACTGTCCGGTGATTCAGCCATTATACAGTCATAGATTAGCTGCCGAAGGTAATATAATTTATATTATATGTTTATCAGTTGTTGTCAACATGATCTGCAGCAGCAGTTCACATCCCTTATACTGGCGGAAGAGGAGGGATCTACCGGCATACGTAACCATTCCACTTCCTGTTTATAAATCGTAAGACTTTAAAATAAAATGTAAATTTAAATTTAAATTGTAAAATATCATGGTCTATAATCGTTATTTTTATACAGTTTTTATTTTATTTAAGTAATTATTTATTGATTAATTGTTTTTTTTGTAATTTTTTTAATTAAGCCGTAATTTCGCTTCAGTTGTATTCATTGATGCCTTATGATGTAAAGATGAATCTAATGTTTTATGTTCCGACTGAACGAAATATCAATAATAATAATAATAATAATAATAATAATAATAATAATAATAACAACAACAAATAAATTCCGTAAAGAGCTATTTGCTATTGTATTGCTATTTTCGCTATTATTTTATATAAAAATATATTGAAATAATAGTCTATATTAATTAATAGTTTATACTGAATTGACATTTTTAAGTAAGAAATCATTTATTTTCAGTTGCATAACATGACTGCTTTGTTACAAACAGCTCTTTTACGGATTGAATTGTTGTTGTTGTTGTTGTTGTTGTTGTTGTTGTTGTTGTTGTTGTTGTTGTTGTTGTTTTGTAGGGTCCGAGCATAGCTTAGGCTAATATGCGAAGGATGAAATCACGGCTAAGCAAAGATAGTAGTGAAAAAATAAGTAGGAAAATAAATAAATAAATAAAATGTACACTAAAAATAAAACATTAAAGAAAAAATCATTTTATATTTATATTAATTTTGAATATTGTACGGTTTAAAATCAAGTTACATATTGTAAGAAGGCCATAAATAATATGTTTATGAAGTGTGGACATGCTTTCAATGTAGTATTCGACAAGTCGTCTCCTTGATCTCATTGCAGGGGTTTTGCTGCCACCTTGCGTTTATGATTAGGAATTTCTGACAAATTTTAAATGGTTAATCAAATCTGGTGCTTTTTAATGCAGACAGGGAGAACACATCATTTCTCGATTTTTTTTTTTTTTTTTTTGCCTAATTTGAAAAAGTGTAGCACTGTGAAATAGTTTGTATATTTTTTGTTACAATTTGTAACAATCTTCATTTATAATTCTGGGATAAAATATCAAATATCAAATAGACCTACCATTTCTGTCAATAATTTCTTCCATAATGCCAGCTGTTCCTCACAACAGTATACGGTAAAGCTTTCACGTTGCTTTCAATGCACAAATTGGTACAATGCACTCCATTTAAACAATGGTTAGGCCTTTAAATTGATTGGGTCAAATTAGATTTACTGTCAGTTCTTTTAAAAACTGCGTATGAAACGATGTGGTAATTATACCATAGTGTATAATGCATGAGCTAGATATGGTACACTAACCCATCCTTTGTTAATGAGAGACCTTTTCCTCTTTTCATCTGCTGGCAGAGATACACCAGAGACAGCAGGCAAATGTCAACCTCGTCACTTAGTTGCTCTGAAAAAAGGACAGTGGTTCTGTGTGGTATGTAATGACAGACCTCACATTGTTACTGCTCTGTTCACTTCCTTTCTAATATATGGAATATGTGTGAAAATATAATTGCAATAGATGCAGTTACTGTATATGATTAATGCTACACAATCAGCAAGGTTTAGTTGTTGTCTGGAGTAGTAAAATTGATGAGATACAGTACTATTTTTCATTTTGAGATATTTTAGTTCTCAGGGATCCAGGAGAACTATTTGATTGCTAGTCACAGATGGATGATCATACACAGCTCTCTTTTTGGCTGAGAGAAGATCTGGAGAGAAATCCAAAGACAGGGTGGTGTTTCTGGCTCAGGTTCACGGTCACCATCATGCATATATTTAGAACCAGCATCTCCAAATACTCATACAGAAAAGACCAAGACTGGTCCAAAGTCACTTTAATACTACATTTCTGTATATTGTATTACAGAGCAATGTTTCATATTTTAATTTTATTTTAAAGACTCTATACACATGATTCTTGAGGATGTTTGCGCAAAAGAAGGGCAAACGTCAGCTTTGTTGGTATAGTATTAAAAGAAACGTGTGCTGGTGCAGAAGATGGGCAAACTTGTGTGAAACATAGATATGCACGGGTGAAGGAAAATTTACCCTCATTATGCTATGTATTGGTAAAAATGAAACAAGTCAAAAGAATAGAAAAAGAACAGAGCTATAATATTAGAGGGTAACTGTTTATAATAAAAAAGAAAAGTCTATAGAATAGAAATAGTATAGGGAGTGCAAGTGTTTGAGGTTCAGGTGTTTTTGTTTTAATAAAAAAGAAATATGTATGTAAGTATATTGTGACGAGTCGGCTGCCTCCCCCCTAACTATCAGCTTCATCCCGTCGGTAATCGCCGCCCTTCACCAGGCTCCCGACGGGAGTGGGCGTGTGGGAGGAGGAGGGGCGCCGAAACATCCAGGTCTGGCGG